>ML685771.1:16823685-16838635 GCA_007922175.1 Pelusios castaneus
GCGGGGCGGGGCGGGGCGAGGAAGCCGCGGGCCGGCCGGGGGGGCGGGGGGAGGAGGAGGCGGCGGCGGGTTCGCTGGCGGGCTGAGCTGAGCTGAGGGGGCGGCTCGCGCAGCCAATCAGGGCCGGCCATGCCGCGCGGGGAGTCTGGCGCGTCGCTGGGGTGATGCCCTCGCGCCGACCAGGGGCCGTTAGAACCGCGCCGCGAGCGCTCCCTGCTGCCCGGGCAGCCGTTGCAGGCGCGCGTTGCGGGGCCCGCCGGGGCTCCGGGGCCCTGCGCTCGTGAGGGCTGGGGGCGGGGCTGTCGGGGCCCCTCCCGCGCTGAGCGGCCGCCTTTCTCCGCAGAGTCGCCGCTGCCGGCGGTTCAGCCGCCGGGGGCCCGGCGCTGGGCGCGGCTCGCTCGTACCCGAGCCTGCCGCCTACTGTCCCCGCCTTTGATGCTCCGCCAGCCCGCCCGCACTCTGGCTTGGGTCCCGCCTTCCTCCGACCGGCTCCAGGACGGCGAGGGCCAGCAGGAGAGGCCGCTCCGCGCCATGGCCCGCTACAGCCTCAGCAACCTGCTGGATTGGCTCTACGGCGGGGTGGACCCCAGCTTCGCGGGCAACGGGGGGCCCGAGTGCGCCGCCTTCCTCAGCCCGCGGCAGCGCCTGCTGGAGAGCCTGGTCTTCCTGGCCGTGGGCGTCGTGGAGATCCTGGTGTCCCTGTGGAAGATCAGGCGGCAGCTGCACTCCAGAGAGGAGGGGGAGCCTCTGGGCCAGCAGCCCCAGGCCAAGCAGGAGAGCCTGGGGAAGAACTTGCTGCTGGTGGCCCTCTGCCTCACCTTCGGCCTGGAGGTGGGCTTCAAGTTTGCCACCAGGACGGTCATCTACCTGCTGAACCCCTGCCACGTGGTCACTATGTTGCAGGTAAGGGTGATGTGATGTGATGTGCCCCTCTGGGGGGTGTTCGCTGCCCTGGCTGCAGCTGGACCAAATCCCTGGTCCCTTCTAGTCCACTTCCGGGCCGCCGGATTTGAAAACCGGTCATTTTGGCGATTTCAGGTGTTTTCCAGGTCTCAACCCAAAATGGGGTTCTCTATGTGTGGGGCGGGATTGCTCCCCTCACTTGTAGGCTGTCTCTGGAGCTGGAACGTGCTGCTGGGGCTACCGCAGGTAAGTGAGGGCCCCTGGCTGGGTTGCTTCCTGCAGCACAGGGCAGATCAGATTACAAGAGGAAAGGCCCATTGCACAGTCCTTGAGACGTTTTTTGTGTCTGTGGAATTGGTAGGGTCCTACTCATGCTTGAAGCAAAAAGAAGCCAGCAAGAGGTGCCTTGTTTAAAGCTATCTGTTTGAATGTAAATAGGGTGCGGTGTCTTGTGGGGGGTATATGTTGTTGCAGCCAAATGAGAGTTTTAAAAATCTCTTGCTATGTTATTAGAAACATCTTGAATATGTTAGATACTAACTGAAAAATTGAAATAATCTGAAACTTTTCACACTTTTGTATTCTTTGGCCCCAATGGAGTAAAGATTTAACCTGTCTGCTTAACACTACACAGTGAGCATTTGTGTTAAGGCACAAATCCTCTCTTGTATTGAGGCCAAAAGGTGAAGATAAGAAGATCATTCCTTGCTTTAGGGGAGTTACTGCACCTATTGATGGCAAAGTTTGCTTGGGGCTTAGTGGAAGCAGAATGGAGTTAAAGAAGCTAATTCTTAGGGTATGCCTATATGTAAACAGCTAATGGCACATCTACACTGCTACAGCTGTGCTCCAGTAGCACTTGAGTTAAAAACTACTGTTATTGATGGGAGGGGTCCTCACTCCACCTCTCCAAAAGATAGTAGTGACATTGACAGGAGAATCTGTTGACTAGCACTGTCTATGCTTGGGTTAGGTCCATTTAACTGTGTTGCTAAGGAGTGTGGGCTACATTACTGGAAAGTAAGAAACTTTTAGTTCATGCCCACAGCGTTAATATAGGAGATTTAATAGATTCTAAGGTCAGAAAAGGGCCTTTGTGATTATCGAGTCTGATCTCATGTAAAACATCTTTCTTGAATTGTGGCCACCAGAACCAGAATTCTATCAGCAGTGCCAAATACTGCTTTCCATGATAGAAAGACTTTGCAGTTTGGTGCATGCTGCTGTTTGCACCCTCATAGTAAGAGCTGTGGGGCAGTGTAAACATGGCCTAACTCACCAAAACTAGTTCGATATTTGAGCTGGCTGAATGCTAGAGAAAAGACAAAATGTGTGCATAAATTACTTGATTGGGGAGAGGGAAAAACCACAAATAATTTGACTATCGTTATTACGTAATTTGTAAAGCTGACTGAATGGAAATGTTAGTTGAATCTAGGCTCTGTCAGAACAAGCAAATTTCAGAATGCCATATCCCTTCCAGATAACACCTTGTGAATGACAAGGACTCAAGCACCTGTTTTTATTGCAGTAATTGTTGGGGGAAAGAGGCTGCCTTTCAAGGGATGAGACTGAACTCTTTCCAGCTTTGTAGACTAATACCAACACCTTGACCTCCACCCAGAAACTAACTAATTGATAATGATTGAAGATTCCGTAACATGATATGACATGTGAGCTGCGTGTCACACTGTTTAATAAGTTCTGCACTAGCTTCCTATAAGATGGTACTGATTCTTGGTGGAAGAGAGCAACATAGCCGCATAATGCATCTGTCAACAAAGTTAATGTAATGGGAAGTGGAAATTCAAGGGTTTCATAAATATTTAAGCAATGAAACAATATTGCCACACTCCTCAGTGTATTGAGTATGTTGCAAAGGAAGATCTGGAGGAAAACTTTCCATTAGAAGCTGTGGAGAGACTTGCCTACTATAATTATGGCTTGAAGTATCTATTTCGTGCCCTGGGTGGGAATGACATTTTGAATTGATACAGTATTTTTATACGGATTTAGAACAGCTCAGCACCTAACAACTCCGCAATCTATATGTACTTTTTTTTATTAATGGTCTTGTAAAAAAAAAATGACTGAAAACAAAACATCCAACAGCTTTTTTACTCAGGCAAGTGCATGTTCTTTTTAAAGCGATTTTTTTTCCAGCCCTTGGTTTATGACCAATTATCAGGCCTTTTGTGATGAATGAGATCATGCAGAGTCACCCACAGTTACAGTTTAAGTGGGACTCCTGTGATTTCAGCCTTTCAGATTTTAACAGCATAGGATTCTCATCTCAATATATGGAAACTCATAGAAGGAAAAAAATCAGGTATAATTAATATTTATATGGTGCCTACAGTGCTTTATGTACTTCACAGAAGGTATGAATGATAGAGCCCTGTAATTTTTGTGTGCTTTTAAAGGAGACAGTCTTTATTTAGACGGTGCCTTTATTTAGATGAAAGCTTTTCTTGGTCCCTGTTTTTTTATAATCTTTTATAATCTTCTAGAGAAATCTAGACCCTTATAGAGAACAGTAAGTATTGCTCCATGCCTGAGATATTTTTAGTCCAGGCCTCCCAGATGGCTGACAGAATAAAAACAGTGGGTTTAGAACAAAAATTGGCCGGTGTATTTTTTTAAAACTGGTCATTTTCCTTTGTTTCCCAGCTTGCTTAACCTTTCCTTCCCTTGTCTTCCTTTCTGCTCTCAGTCTGTGCTTTCTTTTTCCTGTTCCCAAGGCTCTAACTCTGTAATTGCTGTGATCATTTTTCTATGTGATGATCAACAAACAAAAAATTTTCTCATTGTCTAATCCTACAATGAAAGCAAAATGACATCCTCCTGATTCTTCATAAGTTTTTAACTCCTATTTGCAGAGTCTTCTGATCAGTTGCTGGCTCAAGTCTTTTGGGGGTAATCTCATCCACAGCTTCAACTGCTCCAAGTTGGGCTATCTTGCACCACAGCATCATACCTACTACTAGTGAACTGGGTAATGCAGGATTGTGCTCTCTTGTGTTGCCCTTCTGCTGGTAAACCAGACTGCTTTTTCATAAATTCCAGTTAACTGAAATTTGAGGCTCATCACGGTGGTTATATTCCCGGGGGCTGCAGTAGTTGAAGTCGCATAGGAGCTTACCTTCACCGTCCTGTCGATCTCTTAATGGTCACAAAGCTGAAACTGATCTGCAGAACTCCTTTGTGGAAACCTATCTTTGAGATTGACTGTGCTGGTTCCTAGCTGGGCGACAAATTTGTCAAGTCCTGAGATGTATAACCTCTGGTACTTTTCCCCTATCCACAAGGTTGGTTACCTTGTCATAAGAACAGCCATACTTGTTCATCTAGCTTGGTATCCTGTCTTCTGGCAGTGGACGGTGCCAAGTACTTCAGAGGGAATGAACAGAACAGTCAATTGTCGAGTGAACCATCCCTTGTCAAAGAGAGATATAGAGATATTAGGTTGGTTTGATGTGATTTTTTTTTTTTTTTTTTTTTTTGTCAAGTCTGTGTGGATTCTTTCTTATCCCCTTAACTTCTAGATGCATACAAATTAATTGATTATATGCTCGGTTATCTTCCCAGGTATTAAAGTTAAACTGACAGGTTTCTAATTCTCTGGTTTGTCCTTATTTCCCTTTTGCCTTTTTCCAGTCCTTCTGGAATCTCTCCTGTCCTCCATGAATTCTCAGAGATAATGGCTAATGGCTCAAAGTTCTCATCAGCTAGTTGCTTAAGAATTCTAGGATGTATTTTGACAGGCCTGTAGTCCTGAAGATATCTAATTTGTCTAAACAATTCTTAATTTATTCATTCTCAGTTTTGGCCTTAGGTCCTACCCCATTTACACTGATGTTCACTGTATTAGTTGTCTGATCACTGCTAACCTTTTTGGTGAAAACTGAAACAAAAAAGGAATTTAACATTCCAGCCATTGCTGCTTTTTCTATTATGGTCTTTTCCTTCCTCATTGAAGAACGGGCCTACGCTGCCCTTGATCTTCCTTTTGCTTTTAATGTATTTGTAAAATGTTTAGCTACCCTTTATATCCCTATTTGTTTAATCTTGTTTTGTGCCTTGACCTTTCTAATTTTGTCTATACATGTTTTTGAATGTTTATCCTTTGTAATTTGACCTAGTTTCTATATTTTGTATGCATTTTTTTTGAGTTTCAGGTTGTTGAAGATTTCCTGGTAAGCTAGGATAGTCTCTTACCATATTTCCTGTCTTTCCTATAAACTGGGATTGTTTGATCTGGTGCCCTTAAAGTTTTTTTAAAAATTATGAACTCTCCTAAACTTTTTTCCTTTAGATTTGCTTCCCACAGGATCTTACCTACCAATTCTCTGAGTTTGCTAAAGTCTGCTTTCTTTAAGTTCATTGTCTTTAGAACAGGAATATGCTTAGGGCTGAATTTTGGAAAGTTTCAACCCAAACATTTCAAATGTTTTTGAGGCTGAAGTGAGGAAAAGTGCTATGCCCATGTTAAAACAAACAAACAAAAACAATTCTTCTCTTTGAAAATCTGTAGTGTCCCCATGCTTTGGAGCAGGAAATTGAAATTTGGCAAGGGATTGGACTTTGTTTTGGAGACCTGGATTTTGCCAATGCTGTGAGAATCTGTCCAAATTTGGCCAGATTTGCCCTCTGGGCTCTCAGCTTCCTGCTTTGTACTGCCTTCAGGATCCCGGCTCCCTGCCAGCAGCAGTTCTCTCGTGCTCCTGACCCTCTTGCTGGGAGCCCAGCAGGGAGAAGAGAACTGAGAGCCTTGGGGTGCGGTGGGAAATATGATTGGGGCATTGGGGAGCCAGGAACTTCAGGGCATCCCCTAGGCTACCACTGGGGAGCTGTGCATGGAGCTGAGAGCCTAGGCTCGCCCACGCTGCCCCTCTTAAGTTTGGTGGAAGTGCTCCTGCTGAGGACTTGCACCATTGACAGAAGGGGAGTGTGGATTTGAACCACCACAGTAATTGTGATTGCTAAGTTGACCTAACATAGGTTTATTTAAGTTTTTAATGTATACATGGGACAACAGCTTGTGATGGAGGGATGGAGTCACTGAGATTGAGACTGGGAGCCATTGTTAATGGAAAACATAGGTGGAGGAGTGTCAACTAGAGGCCAGGGTAGGGGAAGATTGGGTGATTAGTAGGGAGTGGGGGAAGTGAGACTTGCTGGGCAATGAGACTGGAAGTAAGGAGAAGCTGAACATTGGGATGAGAAGCCTGAGGAGTGGAGATTGAGACTGGGAACGAGTAGCTGAAGGGGGACTAGGGCAAGGACATGTTTTGCAGTTTAATAAAGAACCATCTTTTCAGCTGAATTTTTTGAGCTGAATAGATATAGGACTGATGACAACTTATTCCATCTCATTCGTTCATTCACAGAGCCCTGCCATATAGTTCATGTGTCTACAGTGAACTTGAGAAAGAAGACACTGTGACACAAATGTTTTCTACCCTGTTTGAACTGCAGCAAGTGATTCAGTGTTTGAGATGCAGGGCTCTGTTCAAGCTGTCTTGTAGATTCTTGTCACACAGTCAGCTTCTCTGAGCTGGGCAGTAGAGGCCTGCATGCTGCTGTGTGCCAAGCATGCAATAGATAACTAAATTGGGCAGGCCAAAGGCACTCACCAGAAAATAAAGAGCAATTGTTTTCTCTTCATCTGCTAAACTGAACCACTGTACATCTTAAGAGAATGCTAGAAATCTAAAGAGATGGATTAGAAACAGTTGTAATCGGAAAGTGCTATTGAAATTGGTGCAAGAACCACTGAGAATAAAGAACTGGGAAGCCAACAAAGTGACTGAAGATTTTTGGTAAGAACAGCAGCACATACTATGCAGATCCTTAATTATACATTGCTGGACTTCATCTAGATTGTTCAGACTCTGGAAGTCTCCCATTATTTATTCAGTGATGTTAGGTTAGTATATGTTAATTCAGCTCTTAAAAATCCACACTCACTTGTGGGTATCTCCATTGATGCTTGTAGGTCCCATTAACATTAATAGGACCTAAACACTTATTCAGGGTGGTATAAATAATTCAACTGTCTGTTGGTGTGTGTTTTAATTTTCTGCCAAGTGCAGTAGTTTTGGCTTCCTTATCTAAGTGCAGAATGGTCCAGAATGAAGATGTTTTAGTGGTTGTGTTATAGTTTAAATAACTTGTTTGAATAGTATTTAGGAAAGAGATTATTCAGCAAAGATGGCTCTTGTCTTTTTGCAATTTTCTTATTCTAACCTATTGAAAGTGAATGGGACTTAGGGTAAAATCATCGGACTTTCGAAAGTGCCAACATCCATATTTAGGCACCTGCATAAGTGGTTTGTTTGTTTTCAGAAATAATATGGTTGCTGAGCATTACCTCTTTTTCGAGCCTCAGGCATTTGTCATGCGATAAATAAATCTGTTAGTCTTTAAAAGTGCCACAGGACTCTGTTGTCTAGGGACTTACAGTGATGTTTTCAGAAGAGCCTAGAACCCACTTGTTTTCAATGAGACCTAGGGCTCTGAAGTCATGTAAGTAAAGACAAAATTGTCAAACATAGGCTCCTGATTTTCAAGACCTGCTTCTGTAAACATTGGCCTTGTCTTTATATTCAGTTGGAATGCCTAAATGCAAATGGAGCATCCAAACATCTCCAAACTGTAGTCAGTTCTGTTCTTATATAGTATTTATTTTTTTTCACCAGATACTTTGGTGTATTTTATAAAGTTATACTGAGATTGACCCTAATTCAAATAGTCCATCAGTCACTGGAGAGAATAAGATGGTTGAGTTAGTTGTAGTAAAAATAAGATGGTTGAGTTAGTTGGTATGTTTCACGAGCCGGGTGTTAGATGAGTACCCCTGACTCCTGTTAATGCTTGTGAGCATTATTTGCACGAGCCCCCACTGCTTGAAGAATGATGCAATTTAGTTTATGCTCAAGTAAATTTTATTCTCCTTTGAGACAGCTCACATACCATTAATCGGCCACATGCAGCATATGGATCTACCACTCCCCCACATGGGTGCTGTGAGGACTGATCAGTTAATGATGTAATGGGGTGTGCAAGTGACAATATCTTTTAAAATAAATTAAAAGCAAAATAATGCTTAATGTAGTTAATTAAAATGCATGCTGATTCTCCAGAGGAAGATTTGAACGCATGCCATACTGACGTACAGTTGCTTGGTGTATAGTTTGATCATCTTTGTCTTATTCTTTAAAGGCTTCTTGAGGGGAAAAAAGATCAGCAAGCTTCTTTTTTAAACTGTTGGAAAAAGTTGCCCAGCACTTAGTGGACAAGTTACCTCTTTGTAACTTCTCCTTATGTATGTGTATATTAACTTCAGCTCCATTAAGCAGCTGTTTCAGTAGCAGCAGTATGCTTACTCTGTTTATGATGAGCATAAAGACACCATCTCTTGTTCCAAAGGGGTTGTAGCCCGAAACAAAAGCCTGACAAGAAAAAACTGGGAAACCGAAAAAATTGGTGAGAAGGTGATAGGGAATATAGAAAAGTTTTCAAGAGGGGTCAAAACAAAAAAAAAGGGGGGGAAACTCATATACTGGGATAAGGTGGTGTGGGGGAACAACCTGGAAGAAGCATAGTAAAGGAGAGCGTTGCTGATGTCGTTACAGAATGGGAGAGCTGCTGATGGTTGGCATATGAGGAAGTACAATTTTTCTCTGTCTTTTACTGGAAACTGACGTTCTCATTTCCCCTCCAATCCTCCTCCCAAAGTGTTCCGTATCCATGGGGCCTACTTTTCTAAATGTTAATGTAAGCAGCTTACAGTACAGTCAAACTGATAGCTGTCAAAATATAACCTGTATTCTTTTAATCTTGTTGTTTAGGCTGTTAAATAATACAAGAGTTAGTAGTTCTAAATTGCTACTTGTCTATGTGACAAACTGTTTAGTCTACTTTGTTGTTTGCCTCAAAATACAAACTAAAATAAATAATTTGAAGGGTAAAGAGGATGTTATTGAATCTGAACATGAATCTAAGCCTCCCTCCTGGGACAACTTGTAGCATGAAAAGAACCCGCTAGTTACTTAAAGGCTTTGGTTTGTTGGTACAGCTTTCGAAGCATGAAAATAGTCTTAACAATTTTTGTTCAACATTTGAGTGCCTCTACCTTCCCCATGTGAAGCTTCTAGTGAAGCTGAAATTAACAAATTTCACGTTTGTCAGGGATAATGAAGTATTAACTGTTTTAAAAATGGAGTAGAAACATTTCTAAGCAGTGGTGTGTGTTTTAATTAAAACTCCATTGGGAAATACAGAAGTTTCTGTTGCTTGAGTGCAGGCTTACATTTGAGTTTTGCATTTGCTTTTTATTTAAACTTCGCTGAATAAATTAGAATTGGTATTGGGGGTTAAATGCTAAAGAAAAATTAATGACCACTTTAATTATTGAATGAATGCAATACCTACCTATAAATCCCACCAAGCTAAGCTTTTTAAATTAATTTTCCTTGGGCATGGCTATAAGTCTTTGTTATATTGGACAGAATTGTCTTGTTGGTAATTATACTCTATGAAATATTCTTGTTGACTCTCACTCCAGCTTATGGGATACTCTTGGCAAAATTTTCTTCCGTAGTAGTATACCCATGGCTTAGAGTCCTTCAGTTGTGCATAAATCTTGCGGGGGAAATGAGTGTATGTGCAGAGCAAATTTGAGTTGGCTTTGAAGTGAGATCCCTGTTAATTGAGGGAGTGGACTAAATGGCCAAGGGCTCTTTCTGAATGTAACTCGTAGAAATTTCCATAGAAAATTTATTCAGTAACTGTCAAAACTTGGGAAGATTCATTGATGTGCCAAGAGGGTCCAGTTTGTTTCAGGCAAGGCTGCTTTTTGGTTCTAATTATGCATCCAATAAATGTGGTGAGTTTTGAGAATGACTTTTTGTTTGGAGCAGGAGCAGGCTGTTGCATTGTACTGTATTGTGACATCAGTAAAAGATCAGGGCCCCATTGTGTGGGTGCTATATGGATGGATAGCCACAAAAACAGAGTGGGGACAGGTGGGAAGAGGAGGTAGCAAAACAAACTGTTTAATGGAAAAATAGGCATGTGTCCAGTGGAGACCTCTAAACTGTGCCAGATGAGAATGAATCGCAGGCATTGTAGCTGAGGTAGGTTTTTAAAGGGGGATTTAAATGAGGCTAAAGTGGCATCACTTTGGGATTAAATAGGCAAAATTGGAATGAACTGCCCCTATAATAACTCCTTTTCTGCTATCGCAGTGTGAAATGGAACATGCGTTATCAAATCCATATATGTACAAAAATATTAATTTCGTTCCATCAAACTTGCCTTATGTGACTACACTGGCATATGGAGGCATGAGGTGTCTTCCTCTGTTTTCCTACATGGCTTACTTGGACTGCTGCTCTGTTTGCAGGTTTGGATGAGGAAGAGCAGGCTTTCAGGGCCATTTTCTACCACTGCTGCACACAGGCGTGTGGAGGAGTGGGAGAGGAGAATTGCGAAGTTTTTGTTCTCTACCTCCCCAAAACAATAGTCAGTAAAGCTTACCTAACACCTGGGCAGAAGCAACTTGCTAGTGGTGAAGAGCTTGAAAAGATTATTTTCACCTCGGAGCAAGGGAAAGTAATGTGATTCTTAAATGACAGTTCCTTTCCTGGACTTTTCCTGAGGTGCCACAGCCACATGCTACCTGGACGCAAGGTGACATTTGTAGACAATTGTGATTATCATCACAGGGATGACCGAGGAAAGCAGTCTCCTCTAGCCCTAAGAAAGAGGGAGGGATGGTAAAACAGGTTAGTTCAGTAAAAGCCTGTACAGGAGGAGATGACACTAGAATGTCCCCAGTAAGCATGATTTTACTCTCAATCCCTTAGCTTTTCCTGCACGCTTAGCCTAAGTCTATACTGACAGCGATAAATTCGCTGCCATTGGGCATCAGGGGCAAAGACCCCTCCTCCTGCTGCTGCTGGAAAAAAAGCCACGACTGGTGGCTCTTTCAGCGGTGCTGGGGGAGGAGGCATACGGGGGAGACAGTAGAGCTGCAAGGGAAAAGCTCCGCTGTCTCTCCCCATCAGCCGCGCTGCCCAACACCACCGAAAAGAACCGCTGGCAGTGGTTTTTTTGGGCGGTGCTGGGGGGTGCAGGGAAGAGGGAGACACGGTGGTGCTGTAGAACAAGAGCACTGCTGTCTCTCCCTCTTCCCTCTGTGCCGCCAAAAGGGCCACCAACAGCAGCTTTTTTTCGGCAGCAAGGGTCAGGGAGCTCTGTGCGGGGGGGGGCTTTGCCCCAGTGCTCTTAGGCACTGGGGCAAAATCCTAGGCGCCATGGCAACCTGGTGCTTAGGATTTCTCAAGGTATTGTCTAACTGCCAGCAATAACAAAAATGTATTTTTTGTTTAAAGTGCAGATCCTTTACTGAGCATTAAGTAAGCAAGTCTGGGGACCTCTAATTTTATGATGAAAAAACTGGCTTTCTAATGTCTATTTAATTTCTTTCATGGACCATCTAATTTCTGGACACAACTGCCACATGTGCAAGTATGTGTCCGTTTTGCTAGAACCCTTCCAGCAGAGCACCTCCTAGTAGCAAAAATGTGATGGTTCTTAAATGGAGTCAATGCTATCTATACAATCATTTATAAAAGTTTTCTTTGAGCTACGCAAATTGAAGACATATATTTCCTTTCCCATATAAAGACCCAGTCATCAAATCTGTTTTTGTCTAAATCCCTCTCCCATCTTTTCATTTGGGTTGTTTTCTTGTCATCTTTTTCAATCAAAATTGTGTGTTTCTCTTAAGAAATTAAATCTTTAATTCCAGTTTGCTCCTGGTCCAACTCTTCAAATGTGGTTTAAGGTCTAGATAGAGTCGTCTCATGGCCCGATTTCACAAGGAAACATTTGACTTGTAAATATTGAAAATACTGTGGTGTTTACATTGTTTCGTACCACAAAATATATTTTTAGATACCAGGAACAGCTGTCCAAACTGAGTAAACTCAGCCCTTACCCATAATGAATAATTATTTTAGTATTTTCTAGGGATAAAGTCCTGATTAAGAGGAGCTATTTTTTACAGTTGTTTTATATAATGCCACACAAGTGGCATTGGGTGTGGAACTATGAAACTCTGATACTAGGTTAATATCTCCTGTGAAAGAGTTCATTATTCTCTGAATTTAGCCAACACCTGTGGCAAGAGACCTCTTTCTGATAATGAGCTGCTAACTCTGTTGCTATTGATGGATAGTGAAGTTGTAATGCACTTTCCACCTCCTTTAAAAAAAAAAAATTTGCTTGAATGTAGCACTGTCACTGAACCTATTCAGTATTTCCTGCCACACCAAATCATATGGCGTGCTCCAACTGCCTTCTGAAAGGGGCGGTGAATGACCAGGTTACATAATGTGGCTGTTCTGTGCTGAATTCATAGGCATAAGATTCTAAGATGGGTACAAAACCTGTCAATGTTTCTATCTAGACACTGAATCTTATTTGGAGTTTTTAAAGCACATTTTTACACCATTTATTTAGGAAGTATTAACAGGGAGTCCTTGCCATGTAAATATCAGAAACAAGGCAATCATTACAAAAGTGAGTTTTGCATAAACAGAGATTTTATACAGGAATATAATCATCAGATCTCTCTATTTAACATGGTGTTGCTGTACTGCAGAGTGACCATCGTTATGACACTGATGATGTCCTTTCCATGTAACCAAATATCTAAGTATCTAATTTACCCCCTGCCTATTTTGCTGGGTACATAGCTGGTGTTAATTTTTCATAACTTCCCATATTTTTCAATCATTTCTCTGTAGTTGGACTGTATTTTTAAAGAGCATTTCTATCTACGTAGAATTGTTTTATGGTGACGATTTGTAGTTGACTTTCAAAGATAGACACTCTTTAAAAATTTGGTTCTTAAAAGGATGTGGAAGATTTGGTTAATTTCCAGCAATACTCTTGAAAGCACTTTCCCCCTATTTAATTGTGACATTTGGCAACTATGGATGCTTTCTTCATATGCAGATCTGAATGTGATGGGGTGCTTCAATCACAGCTTGTCTGGCATCTCCTGGTCACTGTGGGATTAGCTGCTTAGGTTGACCCTCCCTTCCGCAGCGCCCTCACTGCATTTCTCTCGGGTCTGAAGCTCCTCTCTTCTCCCAGAAACCTCAGCATCCTCCTTGTGACTCAGCCCTCTGGCTAGGTTACTCAGTGTCCCTGCTTCTAGGATACATTAGTCCTTCCTTCAGCAGTCCTAGGCACTCTTTCCATTCACTGATGGAGGGGCCACTCCTTCAATGGCTGGTAGGGGAAGCCAGAGCCACTCTCTACTCCAGGTTCTAGTCCAGGGATTCTCAACTCAGCGGTTCTGAGTTTTTTCTCTCCTGGCCCTCAGTGCTCCTTCCCTGGACTGCCTTTTACAGCTCCTAGTTCCCCTCCTTATTCTTGGTATATCAGCTCCAAACCCTCTTCCTGGGAAGTAACCGAAGGCTGCACATTCCATTGTTCCTTCTCCTTCCCAAGGATTGACTGCCGTTTCCCAGCAGCAGCCCCTGTCTGTTGCAACGTTCCTGGCTTTATAGGCCCCATCTCTTTCTTCCCAGCTGAGCCTGCTTGTAGTCAATTCCTGGTGCAGCAGTTCCTCTTTCCATATCCGGCTTGTGGAGTGAATAGGCCTATCTGGTCACCGTAACTCCTTCCAGGCCAGTGTGTGGCAGGCACCCCAACACACTGCCCAATCTTAAAAGATAAATTCCATCAGTTCATTTAGTGTCTCCTTGTTCCAAGGCCCCAGCATCATTGACATCAGTTTCTGAGTTGCCACTGTCTCTGAAAATCAGGCTCACGTTGGGTAACCAAAATCAGTGGCCACTCTTCAGGCTTTGGTCACCAAAACACCCAGTTGCTGTTTTTGTAAAGTGACGTCAGGTGAGCTTTGCAAGCTAGCAGATGTCCTCAGAGGTGTGTAAACATCAGACTGACATTTCTAACAAAAGGCAACGGCAGATGTCTATTAAAGCAAACAAACTAAAAACCCCTCCAGAGGCTGATTGAACTGATTGTTTTTATTTCTTCTGTTCCAGAGGGTACTTAGATAAGGCTCATTTGGGCTAATTGAAATATGATATCCTATATCTTATGCTATTACATGGTATATCTGTCACACTAATAGCATATTGATAAGTATGGAAAGCCTGATAGATTTTAATGTATGTTTTGAAGTTCGAAAGCTCATTTCTTCCACCAGTAAAAGATGGTCCAGTAAAAGAAATTACCTCATTCACCTTGAGTATGTATACAAGTATGCTGTAATTTGGCTAATTTTATCCTCATTGGGAAATTTTTATTTTCTAATGTTTTTTTTCTTATTGAGTTTCTTTATAGTATACTTGCTTAGATTGCCCATCTGCAGTACGGTTGAAATAATATTAATCTGACAGATGTGGGAATTGATGAGTGTGATCATGAAACATTTTGAGGGTCTCAAGAGAGGCAAATTGTTATTGGTTCACTATGTATTGTTGAACAAAGACTTGTCCCGTTGCTTGGTATTAATTTTGTTCTCTTATGACTCCTGGGTTTTCATAGCTCTCTCTGCTCTCACAATATTCAGAACAAAGTTTTCAGCTTGAAGTCTCGGCAGACACATTTAACAATTTAAAAACTCCTTTAAAATTCAATCGCATAATCATCTTGCTTTATAACCTGGTCATGCCTGTGTGCATACTGATGGTTTAGACTAGAGGGGGACACAGGCTGCTGTCCTATTTAAGATCACTTAAACCCTTTCTGTGGTTTACCTGTGTGAAATGTAAACATCTTGCCTGTAGTTTGATCAGCTGACTCTTCTGCCATAGGCACTTTGTCTTGGTTGCTATAAACATTCCCATCTATTCAAATTCCAAAGGGGTAGCCGTGTTAGTCTATTGTAGAAAGACAACAGAGTCCTGTGGCACTTTTAAAGACTAACAGATTTATTTATCGCATGAGCTTTCGTGGGAGAAAATCCCACTTCGTCAGACACTTTGAAGATGGGAAA
>ML685771.1:16839035-16867941 GCA_007922175.1 Pelusios castaneus
TGTCGTCATTCCCATCTATGTTCTTTATGTTAGACATTTGAATGTTGAATGAGGCTAAAGCAGTGTGTGGATTACCATTCTCTTCCATTCTTTCCCCTTAGACTTTTTTTACGTGTTTTATTTACCCCCCCCCTTTTTTTTTTAAAGGTTATTTTTGATCACATTGGGTCTCCTCCTGGCATTATGCATGTTGTCTTGGTTACCGACCTCTCAGTCTCAGTCTTTGAGGGAGGAAAGTCTTGCGTAAGTGAGGTTTTGACTGACATCTAAATCCTGCCTGTCTGCTGGTAGATAGGGAAAGGAGTGTAATCTAGTACTGTAGTTAAGAGTAGGGCGGAGAGAGCCAGGACTTCTGGATTGTACTCTTATTGTGCCAATCGCTCACTGTGACTTCACCATGTCACTTAGCTTCTCTCTGAATTTGACCACCTGTAAAATGAAAATAATAAGAAACTTAGTCTTGGGAGAGCTGTGAAGCTTAATATTTTGTAAAGCTCTTTGAGGTTTTTGGAAGAAAATATCCTAAAAACAAAATTAAGTGCCAAAATGTGAAACTATTTATAACTGGCAATTCAGCCAAATAACACACACAATCACTGGGTTTCTCTCACTTAGTATGGCTACTCTGTAATAGATGTGGTGGTTTTGTTAATAGACAGATGGAATCCAGGCCTAAATATCTGGAAGAAGGCAACAGTGAAAGTTACCTTTTAATTTACAGGTAGTAATACTGTTGTACATTTTGGTCTATATATTTTTCAGAAGAAGCATTGCATCCCTCTATCAATAGGGAGCTTCAAAACCAGGAATTGCTGGAAGATTTTAGAAATGCAGAACAGTCCAGCTGTGGTTAAGCAGAAATCTGAGTTGAAAAAATAGAGATCAATCAAATCTCAGAGAAACTAGAGAAAATCAGCGAAGAACTCGGTCTTATAAAATTAGCTCTTGTATTTAAATGGAAGCCAATGGAGAAACTTTGTCAGCTGCTCGTTTTAGAAATTCTCTTACCACAATATTGTCACCAGAGTTTTTCAGGACCTGTAACATGTATGAAGGGCCTCGTCAGTTAGATCCGAGTGACCTCGTCCAGGCTCCAGCACATTCCCTGGCCTCTTACTATCTACACTCAACAGCATAGTTTTAAATCTAGCAACACTCCTAAAATAGACAGTTGGAAAACTGTTAAGTGATAAGTTTCCGAATGCAATACCACATGCAATTGCTCCTCTAAATTCCCTGTGTGTGGAGCTTATAATAGTGTCACTTAAGTAAAAAGGCCAATTCACATAACAACCTTGGCTGCCTCCTCCCCACTGAAAAGGACCAATAAAGCATCTGAATATAAAATGCATTTAAGAGGCACTCTTGGGTTTAAAAATATTTTCTTACTACTTTAAATATGACATTAAACATTACATTTCAAATTTTTTCAATTTTAATTGACTGTTCAGTACTCTCTACCTTTTCCGTCTCTCAGCCTGGTTAATGGGAGTATTAGTCAGTTTCACTTTTGTTTTTAAACTTTGTTTTTGTTTGTTCTAGACAACTTCACTTTTAAGAGGTGCCACTAATCCATTAGTGCAAGGCTTTACTTGCAACCACTGCAGGACACGCTTATTTAACTAACATTTCCATTTGGACTGGAGAAATAAATGTTAGCTCTTTATAGCATTTGTGCTTTGAATGTCAGGTCAAATTTGGCAAAACAGAAATAAATTTGGCAAACAGTGAGAAAGCAGCTTAAAGGGCTAACCTCAGAAAGACAAGGAAATAAGAGTAAAATACTAAAATTCTGGGCTATTAAAAGAAGAGCTAAATAAATACTGCAATCATTTTCCTATTATATATTATTTCAAAAAATACATAAATTTGCTTTGACTGCTTTTTGCTTTTTGGCAAGTATTCTAGCTGTCTAGCTTTACTGCTGTGAATAAATATGAATGGCAAATATCAAACCTGCATATTTGCTGGAAGCAAATTTCCAATTGTAGAACTAGGAATGCAAATAGAAAATTTTACATTCTGATATGCAATTTGCAATTCATGTTGTTGGTTAATAAAATATCCAATCAGGGACCAGAAGCAGCATCACCCGACTAGTGTGACTACCAACATGAACTCTGAATATCCTTGACAAACTTTTTATAAACCAAGAAGAATTTGCAGAAAAAAAAATTGTGATTAAACTCTCAATAACATCTGAGAATTTTTGGTCACCTGTGAGTAATGAAATAGGGTGGGAGTGAAGGAAGGAGAGATTCATTCAATAAATTTATATGTTCACCCAGTTCTGTTTTCTGTTCCTTTGCAGTTATTCATGGGTTTTTAAAAGTAACTATTTCAGAGAAGAGTGGCATTTAAGGGTGGGTGAATAAGCCTAGATATTAGACTGAAAGATATATTTTTCTTGTTTTGGGTGGTATTCTTCTTTGGTTTGTGTGTCATCTTAACAGAGTTCTGTGCAGTTTAATAAAATAATTTGTCTTTGTTGCCCAGGCCTCCCACCCTTCCTTCTTGTTTCAGTGTTGCCTTTGTCCCTCCAGCTGAGTTAGATTTGTATCGATCACGGTTAAAACCGATGTGCATCTCACAGTAAATAATTTTTATTGCTGAAGACCACACCCCCGACTGTTATTGGTTATTTAGCAGTTTTAAGTTCAAACTTTATATAGGCAAATAGACAATGTCCCTGGCTAAATACATTCGGTGCTTATCCAGGAGTAAGTTGGGTTTTCTTTCCTTCTTCCCATTTCTTGAACACCTGAATGTTCAGAGTTAGTTTTATAAAAATCTTTCCAGCCCTCCAGTTCCTAATTAATCAGAAAATTCCCTTTGAGCTGAATAACTAGGCAGCTATCTTCTCCTGTAATGATTTTAAAAAGGAAGGGAACTAGCAAAGGATTGATTCTTACATAGTAAATGTAACATTGTGATACCCATCTCTCTCCACCCAGTTGTTTCAACCCACAAGCCAGGAAAGCATGTTGTAAAAAAGGCTGCTCTTCCAGTACATTGCAAATGGATGGTTGACAACAGCCTTGCATTCTCAAGTGTGTCCCCTGCTATGTGTTAATTGAGAAGACTGAAACCAAGGTTGCCTCCTCTTCCTGCTTTTCTCCATCAATTCCTACTCCTTGCTTGGGAGGGAAGAACTGACATGGAAGAGATGCTCCTCTTTGGTTGATATAGGAGTGTATTAATAGGTGCCAGATTCTGACTTCAGCTACTCTTGTGGGATCAAATTCCGTTTGGATTTATATTTGTTCCCTTCTTGTAGAATGTGATGCAACTGTCTCCAAATGGAAGGACTCTTTGCTGTGACTTAAATTGCCTTTGATCTGGGAAATGGAAGCAAGACAGACTAGATTAAGAGGGTTAGGGGCTGTGGAGATTGAGTTCCTCAAAAATTATGATGGTGAAGGCTGATCTTTGGGACACTATCAAATACTGAATGGCCGGGGAACCTACATAGTCCCATTGCCCCTTTCTTTACTTTGGCACTGGAAGAAATTTTAAGCATATATATTTTATCTTTTAAGCATACAGTAAGGAAAAAAAAATCTCTATTTTCAGAGGCCCAGACCCATCCCCAAACCTCTACTCTTCATGCTCTGTGGCAGTATTCTCAGTGACCATCTGTAGGCCGGTGTCAGTCCCTGACAAAGTTTAGGAAGGCAGCAAACCAGTCCCTGGTACAAAAAAGACTGATAAACACTGTTCTGTGGCACATAAAAATCAGATAGGTATGTAGACCTGGGCCTAATCTTCTTCAGTTCTGTATTGGGGCAGAGTTCAGTGGAGGGATTTGGGGAGGGGATTATCCCCCACACCTCCAATCCTGGGGTTGGTTTTTGGTCTGCAGCACAGATGAGGGCAAGCCTGAGAATTGCCTTAACTTGCATCCTGCTGTCCATGGATTTCTATGATCTCGCATCAGTAAGGGATTTGTATGCCCTGGCCACACAACCCTCTGGGCCTAGAACAATGCCCTAGGAAGCCCTTTGCACTTGGGGCTGCTGCCTGGGGGACGCTGACATGTTGCTGCCTTGAACAAATGCTAAGCCAGTAGAATAGAAGTTGGGGGCAGGAGGGAAGGAATAGAGCCTAAATTTTAATTTGATTGGCTTAATACTTGTTAAAATGTACACTGTCTTGTCTGCACTAGGCATCTGAAGTAATTAGCTAGCACAGGTGTTAATGCCACACCTGTCCTCATCTTGACAAGGCCGTAGTGGTTAGAAGAGGGACTCAGAAGTTGAGTTCCTTTCCTTTCTAGCTGTGCCACTGATTGAGTATGATACTGGGCATGTCATTTGATTTCTATATCTCTGTTTACTGTGCCATGGATCTGGTGCCTGCTGTGAGGATTGCTGGTAGGTAAATAACTGTGCCAGTGAACGGGAATGGACATATAAATACCTGTGTTTAAACATTTGAGCTTTTCTAGTATAAATGATTACTAGATATTTTCAGAATGAGCAGAATGCAAGACAAGGGTACTCAATTATAATTTTAAAATCAACCCTGTGATACATTCTTTATAAACCTGACTCATGGACACCTGTAAACAATCCCAGCTCTCTTTCATGAGATTGTGAAGCTTAGTCTATTAAGCATTTATCTAGATGCTTAGATGAAAGATACTAGAGAAGTATGTTATGAAATGAGATTGAAAATAAATAGTGCATATAAACATGACTTTTATATCCAGTATTTTAAAATGTTCATATTGGGCATTCTAGGTAACCCCCCTATCTTCCTAAAAATGCAGATCACATACATACACATTGCTGTAAGGTCAATCTCAACAGAGAAACTTGCAAAGCTAAAAATATCAAAGGCCTCAGTAACCCCCATGAAGCCCTGCAGCTCCATCTCTTGCTGAAGAGCTGAAAGCTATCAGTAGTGAATTCTGTTCTCATCTGTATTTATTTAAGAAAATACTTCCTTACTTGTCTGAGTCACCTCTATTGCAGTGAATTTATTTTCTATTAGATTTATATGTCCAGACTGGGAGATCAATATTTGTAATTGCTAGAGTGATGGAATTGTTTCAGTAGATTCAAGTGCTTTTTTAAAAAAAAAAAAAACATAGAAAAAGGTGCCAATACTTATATCTTGATAGCAACTTTGAAAAATGTCTCTCTTCCAGCGGCGCACTCCATTCCTCTGCTGGCCCCACCCCCACAGCTGGGCAGAGGGACTGGCAGGGGATAGGAGCTGTGCTCTCCTTTTCCCTGCTGACCCTGCCTCCTCTCCCCCTCCCCCCTCCCAATCTGGGCAGCAGGGCTGGTTTCTTTTTTTAAAAAAAAAGGTGCCAGTGCTCCATACTCTTGCGTACTGTCTGTGTCTGCTGAAGCTCACCCGTCCTACAGAGAGTTAAGTTACAATGTTGGACTTACTCTTAAATATTTGGATCTCTCTGCATTGTGTGTCACAATAGGAAATGGCTGTCCAATTTGGTGGCATGTTTTTCTTTTGATAGTTGTTTCCTGTACACAGAGTGCAGCCACTGTACTTTCAGAATTTATTGTCGTTGTTTGAGATTAAGGAAAATACCAAACAAGAAAGAACAAAAGTGAAGTCTCCTTTGGGGGAGCGCTTTGTGTGTCTCCTGTGTGACATGTGGCACAACTTTATTTCACAAGTGACATCTACCTCCTGCCAAATTGCTGCTATTTAAATGTGCAGTGTGTGGGAAGCAAAGCCACAAGGTACAAGACCACAATGAAATTCCTGCTGGTAAGATGATCATTCAAAATAAAGTTTTAAATGAAACTAATGGGGCTAGAATTTTTTTTTCAGAATACTATCTTTGTTAATGTTTAGCAGGGGAGGGAATTTACAGACCGTCTGTCAAATGCAAATTAGGACATGTACTTCGTTTTAATGGCTAGAGGAAAATCCAGGCATTTTAATAACTTTCCAGAAGTTGTCATAGTCGCCATGGAAAGGATGGTCTGGGCCACAATTTGCGGGATTCTAGTTTATATATGGAGATCTTCTGTTGAAAAATTCCCAAAGGAAGGAATAACGAAACATGGTTAGGGAATTGTGTAACATTTAGCATAAAGATAAAACATACTATAGCAGTGTTACTTCATGTCTTACAAACAGTAATGTTAATTAAAAATTAAACATTAAAATTAACATTAAATTTAAACATATTAACTAACATTAATTAACATTAATTAATCCAACATTAATGTTTTACAAACGTTAATCCTAACCGTGTGCTGAGTGTCACTAACTTCTAAATGGCTGGGGCATCTGTAAGAAAGAAATGAAGAGCTAGATCTTGCAAAGTGCTGAGTATTGTCTTTCTGAGATGTCTTCAATATTACCGAATTCACTGAGAGCTGAGGGCGCTTTGGATTTTCTCAACAACTCACAGGCTCAATCTTTGTGACTTGCCCGAGGTCATATAAGGAGTCAAAGTCACCATGGAGACTAAATTTGTGGCATGTAATCCTGTTCTCCAACCACTAGTTTGACACTCTTATTTTAAGAAACGGGTAGGTGGAGTTTTTGCTTTGTTAAAGGTAAATTAAATAGAATGTTACTCTGGCTTAGAATTGCTAAGAAAATTTTCTGTCAGCATCTTTTTCCATGAACCATCTTTTTTTCAGGGGCTGACATTGCTTTAAAATTTTGGGCTGTAATGTGAAATGTTTTCTCTTAATACCTTACTATAAAAATGGCTCATCAAAACCACTGCAGTGCAAGTGTGACACGTTCCTCTTAAGAAAACATACTGATTATAGCCCCAGTGCTACAAGACCTTACCCACGCACTTAGCTTTGAGCAACTCAAGTACCTCCATTGGCTTGTGTAACTGGCTGCAGAGTCAGTGTTTTGATGTCTAATCATAGGGTTTATTATGCCTTATTGATGACTGACCTTGAGCCATTGTGACCTCTCACACATAACATGTATTTAAAAGAAGTTTTATATTTGAACATAAGCATGGCCATATTGGGTCAGATAAATGGTCCATCTAAATCAGTATCCTGTTTTCCAGCAGTGGCCGATGCCAGGTGCTTCAGAGAGAATGACTAGAACAAGTGTACCTGTTCCTATTTAAAAATCTGCTCTCCTTCTTTCTTTAACCCAGTGGTTCCCAACCTTTTCAATAACACGGCACACTTCAATGAGACAAACAATTCCACGGCACACCCTCTTTTTTTTTTCAGCTGAATTGATTGCTCATTAGCATCACATTTACTATGGTTACTGTCTTACGAGGGAGGTTTGCAACATAGTGTGTAAAACAAGCTAAAGAAGAATCAAATGCATTGATGTTTCAAATTTACTGGAAAAAAAATACCCATCATCTCAATTTTGCCCTTTGGCCACCTGCGTTTAGAACATTCACATTTTAGAATCGAAAGACTGATACGTCACTTTTAATTTGGTGTTTAATTTTCACGAGTTTTAAGTTGTAATTTTGGTTGGATAGAATATGGTTTAAGATGAAACAATGTTTACATTGATTTTCATTACCTTTGTGCAGAACTTCAAAGCACACTTGGAGAGTTCTCACAGTGCACGAGTGTGCTGCGGCATACCTGTTGAAAACCACTGCTCTAGGTTTCAAAGCAACAGAGACAGTCAGTGACGACCCTGGCTTATTATACAGATTCTCTCACACACCTGGGAGCAGGTGAGACCAGAAATCAGAGGTTTCAGTTTCAAAAGCAAAGGGTTCTGTCACTTGAGTTAAAGGAGAGCTCCCTTAGCAGATGGCAGGTGTGGGTCTCTTATCCTATCTGTTGATCAAACACTGGGGAGCAACATTACATACATACAAAACCAGTGCATTACACACAAACTCTGGGGTTTTTAAAGTGTGGTTCCAAATCTGAATCTTGCACTTTGAGTATAATTAGAGAAGAGCTCAAAACCAAAAGGGTGGAGGGTCCTCTGGATCTCAAGCTTTGCGGAAGGGGGAGTTTCTTTTTTCGTACTGCAATAGGAGCCTTCTTTTCATGTAACGGAGTTCCTATGTAACAAATCTTTCTAAACACAGACTCCATTTCATTTAGGTGCGCTCTAGCACATGCTGTTTTGAAAGAAACACGGAGTCCTGTGGCACTTTTAAAGACTAACAAATTTATTTATCGTGTGAGCTTTTGTGGGAGAAAATCCCACTTCATCAGATGATAAATACACTTGTTAGTCTTTAAAAGTGCCACAGGACTCCTTGTTTGTTTGGCTGACCTAGACTAACATGGCTACCCCTTTTGGAACTTAGTTTGAAAGACCACCTAGACACTACAGAACAACTTTGTTGGCATTCTCAGCCAGCAGTGAAGCTTCAGTAACTAAGTAGAGGGCATACAATGAACTGGCAACAGAAACTAGACTACTTTCCTACCGCTAGGGTTCAGGTAGTCGGGTGAGGCAGTGGAGAAGAGGAGCTTGCTGTTACCACTCCACGAGTGCTGAGTTTTCTACACTGCTACCTGTTACCTAGACCTGCCCCTGGAGCCTTTCCCCAGCACTGAAATAAACACTGGTAAGGTGGTTCCGTTTAGTTCAAGCTTGTTCGAATGATAAAAAATAAGCTATTAAATAATGTAGCTTGCCATTTTATAACACCTCTCTCCAGTTTATTAAAATTAATACAAATTGGGACGTGGTAAAGGCACTAGCTTAGAGCCTGAGTACCCGATAGAGTT
Source organism: Pelusios castaneus (assembly GCA_007922175.1). Taxonomy (NCBI): domain Eukaryota; kingdom Metazoa; phylum Chordata; order Testudines; family Pelomedusidae; genus Pelusios; species Pelusios castaneus. The sequence continues at coordinate 16,847,717 of ML685771.1, forward strand.
GGATTTGTAGGAGGGCAATTGGAGGATGGATTAATGTCGGTCCCTCTTGAGCAGATAACCAGTTTGCACCTCCTGAGTTTCTGCTCTCAACAAAGTCAAGAAAATGGCTCAGATAAAATCTATCTGATGCCTTAAAAAAAGTTCAGTTTGCAAGTGTGTTACCTTAGCACCCTGTTAGTGTCTCTGCCTTTAGCGGTGAGAAAGGCATACACTGCCACCACAGCAAAGAATTAAGAGAAAATCTGACCTACATCAGATAAATCTTCAGAGAGTTGCGGTGACGGAGAGGGAGCAGCCATTGAAAAAAGGTAGTTTTGTCCCATTCATGCTATAAATATGTAAGAACCACTCGGGGATGAGGCAAGGACCAGTTACACAAGACAATGCAAAGATAGTCAAAGGATGTATTTTAATATTCCATGCATGATTCTTACACTCCAGTATGAATAGATGGACCTTACATTTTTTTTACCAGTGTGGGTATTTTTTCCTTCACTTGCTAAAATTCTGTCTAATGAAACTACTACACACAGGGTCTAGTATACAGATAACAAATGGTATTTCCAACATTACAGGATGCATATGTTGCTTATTCTCACATTAACTCATAAATATTTAAAAAGACACATTTCCTCACAAAGTATCAACTCTCAGGTCAAACACTAATATATTTTTTTTAATGCTTGGGATTGCTAACTTCAGTAAGAACTGAGGGTACCCAACAATCACCTTACAGCGAAAGGCTTCCTCTAGCCTCACAAGAAGCCTGTTTAATAAAAAAAACGTGTTTAACTTACTTTCAGGTCTCTCATAATGGGGACTGTGAATTGATGTTTCGACTGGTGGGACAACTTTCAATATGACAGAAGCTAAGAATTCCCTAAAGAACAGTTTGTCAAAGGCCACTGGCCAAGGATAGATTCTCTGGCCCAGCGGATGGCACAGCCTTCTCAATGTAACAGCCACCCACAAAATATTCCAAAGCTTACAGAAAGTGATTTTTGTTTTGTTATTTGAAAGAGGCATTTGGCATTGTGGATTGATTAGTGTTGTCACAGCCATACAGTTCGCACATTAACAGCTGAACTTGGCTGGTTAAAAACAGTAAAAGTACAATAATTCATGAAAGGTTAGACTAGTCTACACTTACCGTGAAATTCAGCGGTAGCCAACAGGAGATACGCAAGCTATGTAGAGTAGCTTGTGTATCTCCTATCAACTTCCTACATTCTAATGAGTGCCGTTTCCCCACTATGCTGTGCTGATGAAAAATGCCCTCCAAACCCTTAAGTTTTAAGACAATTTTACAAAGTCTGTTTATAAAAAATTGATGGTGGTGGTACTACAGCCGATGGTGTTATATGTTGGTGATGCACAACGTGGGAGAGTTTGGGAACCACTGATCTGTCACGTTGTATAACAGGTCAAGATTGCTGGGGCAATATATTATAAAAGGCCATGTGTCTGGTTTAGTATTTCAGTACAGACAACTTGTTAATGAAGCCATGTCTATATTATGTGACCGATGTGCGGTGAAAATACCATCTAAGATGTGTGCCTCTGCACACAAAGCATCAGTTACTGGACTGTTCCTGTACAGCCATTGAATTAATTTGCTCATTAACCTAATGAAGCAAAATGATTTGCTTTTTAAATGAAAGACCTGGAAGAAATTCTTATTTAGTTTTGAAGTTCCTTGGTAAGTAAATGTCTTGATGCTCTTTCAGTTAAATTTAATTGATATTTTTTGTACTATGCAACCACAAACATTTTGTCTGTTGACTAGGGTGAGATTTTTAGTGCTTTGAACTGAAACTGAGACTATTTCACTTGATTTGAAAATGAGGCAAATAACTTGGATGGGTGAATAATCCAGTGTGTTACCCTGTTAAGAACCTGCCCTGGAATCCAAATATTCGCTGTACAGATAGTTGTCTAGACAGTAGCAGATCAGAGGCTCACTTTCAGATTCTAATGCCACAGTTCACAATATTTTGATTTAACTTTCCCACTGTTGCTGTATATGGGCAAGGTCTGGTAGTAATTAAGTTAGTTGAACATCTGCCAGGTGCAGAAGGTATGCCAAGCACTGAAGAGATGTGCATCTGTTGAATATACCTGATATTTCACTTTTGAGAAAGAGTTCATTTCAAGTGCTCTCACATAGAACAATTTGATATTTGGAATACTGGCCTGGCAATGAAATAAAGTATTTTAAACAAATAAAATATATTTTCCATTGATGTCCTCTAGGCACGAGGGCAAAGTAATGAAGTGGAAGTATATTTCAGTCCAGATTATATTAAGTTCCTTCTCAGCTAGCTTGGTGTTTGTGGATGTTGCACCAGAAGCTAATAGGCATTGGAATGCGACTCTTCTCTCCAGTAGTGGTTTTAATCACTTTATATCCAGGTTAAGATTTGCTGATGTGAAATACTTGATGAGTTGGATTTGAATTCTTAGCACGAGGGGATGATGATATTGTCCCCTGCAGCTGCAAAGTGTATCATCAATGTTCAACAATATTCTGTTACGCATAGATCAAAATCTGGTCGTCTTTATGGGAGATACACGGCCCAAAAGAAAATCCAAGTGCGCATTGTCAGGGTGGATTGATTTAAATCAGGGCTGTCAAACAACTGAAAAAATGAATCGCAGGGTTAAAAAAATTAAGTGTGATTAATCACAATTTTAATCGCACTGTTGAAGAATGGAGTACCATTTATTTAAATAATTTTAGAAGTTTTCTATGTTTTCAAATGTATTGATTTCAGTTACAACATAATATAAACTATACAGTTATATTATTAGTTTTGATTACAAATACATTTGCACTGTAAAAATAAGAAATAGTATTTTTCAGTTCATTTCATACAAGTCCTATTGTGCAATCTCTTTATTGTTAAAGTGCAGTTTATCAATGTAGATTACTTTTTATTATATGACTGCACTCAAAACAATGTAAAACTTTTAGAGAGCCTACAAATCCTACTTCTAGTTCAGCCAATCGCTAAGACAAGCAAGTTTGTTTACAGTTACGGGAGGTAATGCTGCTGGTTTCTTATTTACAGTGTCACCTAAAAGTGAGAATAGGCATTCACATGACAGTTTTGTAGGTGGCGTTGTAAGGAATTTAGGTGCCAGATAGGATAACATTTGTATGCCCCTTCATTCTTTGGCCATCATTTCAAAGGATGTGCTTCCATGATGATGACACTAAAAAAAATAATGAACTAATTAAATTTGTGACTGAGCTCTTTGGGGGAGAATTGTATTTCCTCCTGCTCTGTGGTTTTATGTGCATTCTGTTACATACTTCGTGTTATGGGACAATCTCGGATGACACTCCAGCATATGTTGCTTGATTTAAGAACACTTTCACTGCAGATTTGACAAAACACACAGAAGAGAAAAATGGGAGATTTCAAAAGATAGCTTCAGCATTTCACCCAAAGTTTAAGTGTCTTCCAAAATCTGAGAGGGACGAGGTTTGGAACATGCTGTCAGAAGAGCAACACACAGATGCAGAAACTACAGGACCCAAGCCATCAAAAAAGAAAATGAACTTTCTGTTGGTGGTGTCTGATGCATATGATGAAAATGAATTTGTGTCAATCCACACTGCTTTGGATCATTACTGAGCAGAACCCATCATTAGCATGGAAACAAGTCCTCCGGAATGGTAGTAAAATCATGAAGGAGCATATGAATGTTTACTATATCTGGCACCTAAATACCATGCAATACTGGATTCAAAAGTGCCATGTTAACATCTCATCTCTCTTTTGGGTGATGTCGTGGGCACCTGAAATAAGGCAGCATTATTTCCTGTAAATGTAAACAAACATATTTCTGTCAATTGTGTCATTTCTGTCAATGTCAATTGACCGAACAAGAAGTAGGACTGAGTGGACTTTTGTCGGCTCTAAAGTTCTACTATGTTTTGTTTTTGTGTGCAGTTATGTAACAATAAAGCTTACATTTGTAAGTTAGACTTTCATGTTAGGGATTGCACTATAGTACTTGTACGAGGTGAACTGAAAATATAGTATTATCTATCTTCTTACAGAGAAAATATTTGTAATAAACATATAAAATGAGCACTGTACACTTTGTATTCTGTTGTAGTTGAAATCAATACATTTTAAAATGTAGAAATGTCAAAAATATAATAAATGTAAATTGGTATTTCATTATTGTTTAACAGTGCGATTAAAACTGCAAATAATTGATTAACTTTTAAAATCAGCTTAATTTGTTTTGAGTTAATAATGTCAATTAACTGTGATGGACAGGCCCAATTTAAATAATTCATAATCAGCAAGCCAGGGAACTTTGATTTAAATAGTCATTTTTAATTGTGGTTTGCATTTGTACTTTTTTTAATAACTTTCCTAAAGAATGGTTGCTTCTCATTAGTTGGTAACCATTAAAACATTTATTTGTAATTAAATAGAGCCTTTATACTAAATCTTTTTGCTAACTGAAGGATATGCTATATCTATACACATTTATATAAATATAAATTGCAATAAATGTCTGTATAGCTTAACTGACATTTATTCAGATTAATTTTTATATTTTTTTACTTTAGAAAATAGTGACTGATGCATTTCTTTATTTACTAGATTAATCTCTTATTTGTGATTTGAAACACTATCGGATGGAAATTCAAATTCAATTACAAATGCACAAAAAGAGCATTTTAAATTTTTTAAACCGAATATAACTGTTGTACCTTGAATATGCTGGCAATAAGGAAAACTTTCCAAAGTACATGTTTTTAATTTAAAACTAATTGATTTGTTAAACAAAGAAAATATTATCTGTGGTTACTGAATTGAACTGATTGTTTCTGGTTTCTGTTATTCAGGATTTTAGATCTAGTAGGCTTCATCCTCTGATACCCAGTTTTTATTCAGACACTGGAACAGAGAAAAAGCAAGCTTTCCTGCCATTCCCAACTCCCAATTGTTTTCTTAACTTTGACTCAACTAGCTGAACAAATTCAGATGAAAATATTCACTACACCGGCAGAAATGACTACTTCTGTCAAAAGCTGGTTTAGCATCTCAAGGGATTCTGACCCCAAGTGGCTTTCTAGTGACTTCCACCAGTGAAATAATTTGACCTTTTCTTTAAAACTTGGCAGAAAATACATATTTAATTTAATTTAATTTAATTTAAACCATATTAATGTGTTATACGAAGGTTAGTCTTTAACACGTGTTGTCAATTTAAAATTTAAATGAAATGTAATTGATTTGTTTAAAAAATAAACCTCTACTTTATTTAAACTAAAAATCTGATTTATTTATTATTGTTTTTTTTTTAAATTACCAATTTTGATCACAGAAAATATATAGTCTGTTACTTCTGCAGTTCATACCAGTGCTGTGGAAGGAGAATATTTACCTTTAAAATGCCAGTTGCCTGAGAGAACTGACCTTATTTGGTAAGCACTGGCATGTTTTGGAGGATATTCATGATGTATAAGACACAGCTTGACAAAATTGGCTCCCAGCTAGATGCTAGCAGTTTTATTTTTGGTGGCCAGAAGGCACTCCGCTGCATTTCCACAGCGGAGCTAGGGGCCAGGTTAAAAACTCTGGTTGCCATGGCGACCTGGCACCTGGGTTTTGTCGAGCCCTGGCATGAGATTAAGAGCACGATCCTGCACCGCTGCAGTAAATGGGAGCTCTGCTGTTACAAACTAATGGGAACACGCACAGCACTTGTCTGAACAGGGCCTTGTTCCTGATTGGAGCTCTGGCAGCTATTGCAGTAGAAACGATTACTAATGACGACGTAGTTGGCTCTTGCACAACGACAGCATTTCAGGAGTTCTTGTAATGGGTGGTATTAAATATGGGCTGGAACGTCAGCGCTCATGCCTTTGGCCTTTGGGGATTTGAGCGTTAGGTGCCACTCTTGCTGCACAGATCCACTTGCAGGTGGGGTGGGATCTTTGCCTGGTACAGAAGCCTGCCATAGCTGGAACAGTCTATCCAATAAGATGTTATCTGTGATGTGTAAGAGTAGGGGAGCAATGTTTAGGAAATTAAAAAAACAAAAAACAAAACCCACACACTGATGACAAACATTTTTTGTTTAATATTTCAGATTTTTCTCCTTGCCTGTCCCCCATGTCGTGGTGCAATGGTTCTTTTCAGGTAACATCCGTTCTCTGTCTTACTGCTTTCCTATCTATTTGCATAAAGTATTTAGTTTGTTCAGGCTTTGTGACCTGAGTGATATTTTAAAACGATATATCTGGGCTCTGTGTGTCATGCATTGTAGCCCTGAGCCGTAGAGAAACACTGACGGGAATGAAAAGCGGAAAACGGTTTGAAAGCGTACATGACTTAAATCAGGGCTTGTTGTCAGGCTTAAGCTTGATTCCATGTTTTGATGGTGTTTGATCTCTTTAGCAATAGGCAGTGGTACAGCAAGCTCAGTCGAGGCAGATGTTCTTACACTGATTAGATTCTGGGCTTGTATAAGATGCATCATATGCCTTATGCCCTTCAATTATTTCCCCTTACTACTTTTTAAAATGTATGAAATGTATTAACTCCTCTACAGAGGGTGTCATTCTGCTAGCTCTATAGGATTAACACATCATTCTAAATGCCATAAAGATCGTGTTAAAAATTAAATTGCTGCACCAAAATTCTTACCATTTATTCAAACAGATTGACAAATATTTAAAGCTTATTTCTTTTTTGAAACATGTGGCTAACTTGCAAGGTGATACTAGTCACTGAAGCAGACTTTACAGTAGTGCTCAGTTTCAAATAAGGGAGTCAGTATGATCCAGTGGATAAAGCTCTGGACTGGGCCTCATGAGACTGTGCTATCTCTCAGCTTTTGCCCCTGGTTCGTTGAGTAACTTGGGCAAGTGACTTGAACTTTCTGCACCTCTATATCCCTATCTGTAAAACGGGAATAATGTAATTTACCCCCATTTATAAAGTGCTTTGAGATCCTATGCGTTAAAAGCACCACTTCTAAGCTACATATTTTTATTGTTCTTTAAGGTGCAGGCCATGAGTTACTTTGGTCCCAGATGTTTTCTGTCAGTTCAAAAGCGCTGTCTGTGTGTTAGTTTTGTCTGATAAATATCTTTTGGTAGCTTTGTTAGAGGCTCTCATCAGTGGCTTCCTCAAAGAGCAACCGAAATATATGATGTAATTTCCTCTCACTCTGTTGTGGATGGATGAACTTTTTAGTGTAGGGAATATGAGGATCTCTTTTAATGGACTGCCTTGGCATTTAAAGACTGGAATGATTTTAAAAAAACAAACAAACACAAAAGGCATAGTCATCGTTTTCCTGATAACTTGGATCAGGTGTGGTTCAGTCTGTGCTGATATGAGTCTAAGAGAGTTGTTCATTTTCCAGTTCCTCTAAAATTTTCCAGGAGTACCAAAGTTGACTCCACCATTAAGCTGCTCCATCAGATTTGCAGTACAGCTTGCTCATTGCAAAGGTTTTAGCTATGGACATCAGCAGTACAGCTTGCTCATTGCAAAGATTTTAGCTATGGACATCAGCATGTGATGCTGAGACAGCCTTTCCTTTGTAGATGCTACTGCTCAGCAAGAAAAGCACCATTAAGAAGAGACCCTTGGGAATCATAGAAGAGTCATTCCAATACCTAACATGACTTTTCCTTGGAGGCAGCATAGTTGTGTCGTTAGAGCAGAAGGCAGAAGAGCTACATTCTGTTCCCTCATCATCTCTTACTGGCTTGCTGTGTGACTTCAAGTATTCCCTGCACAAAACAGGGATAACCCTCACCCCGTGAGGGTCATTGAGACCTTAAGTTGAAGGATGCTATATGAGTGCAAGGATGATTATCATGGAAGGTCATAGCTGTGGAGATGTTGCATCCTAAAAGGCCCTCTTTCTGGTTTTACTCCTCTGTTCCCTGAAAATTCCCTTCTTTTCATTTCTGAGACAGTGGGAGGGAGGCTTTTGCCTGTAAGTTCTGCAGTGGAGGGTTTGATGTTTGAAGTCTTTGTGGCTAACTTTGTCTTTTGAGGGTAGCAGTTACCAGCTGGTTTGGAGAGATGTGAAGAGGAAGGAGATGGACTAGTCTGCCTATGATCCATGAAAGGCCTACTCTCCTGGGCATGCTAACCTTGCAGTACTCTGGTCTTTTAAACTCAAGACTTGAAAGCAGTCTATAATTTCACAGCCAGCACATTCATTTGTAAAATTTACAAATCTGACTCCCTCTTATACGTGCTAGCTCTTCTCTTCCTGGGGCAAGAAAAGATCAGTTTAGGTATTAATCATTAGGGAAGAGTTGGTAAAAATTGAAGTGCAGTCCCAGAGACTTAGACAGTTTCAGTAGTTATTTTATTTCTTGACAGAAGAGAACACTCATTTGATAAAATGACGTTCTTTGGCAGTTAAAGAACTTGGCCCCCGTCCCTCTTGCACAACTCTTCTATTATAAACTGCCTGAGTTTTGCTGAGACAAAGTGAGTGAGGTAGTATCATTGAGTGGACCAAAGGCTGGTGGCAGGGCAGTCAAGAAGGCAAGGTTGGAGCCAGTTCATATAATACTACTGAGGTAAGAAAAATGTAGAACAATGACATTCTTGCTATCATTAATATCACCACATTTATATCCTGATAAGGGCTGATCTCAAAGTTCAGTTATGCAGAATCCTGGCCCTTGAAAATTCCTTCTCTAAAGCTCCTTGGTATTTTTTGTTTTGGGATTGAAGAATGGGGGGAACATAACTTGCAAATTGATGGGGAAAATGGTATTTCACAAATACCTTTCATCCTTCTGTAGAGTGGAACAGAAGAAATTATTTCTGTGAATAATTATTTGGGGGAAAAATGCAATAATTTGTAACTAGTGTTACTCTGAATAGATACTTTAACCAACTCTGCTCACCATTTGGAGCCTTGTATATGCACTGGATCTTTTCTGGAATGGTGATAAGTTCCAGAGGGGTAGCTGTGTTAGTCTTTGTATAGTAAAAACAACAAAAGTCCTGTGGCACCTTAAAGACACAAATGCATCTGACAAAGTGGGTTGCAGTCCATGAAAGCTTATGCCCGAAGAAATTTGTTAGTCTTTAAGGTGCCACAGGACTTCCCTTGTTTCGTATGTAATACAGACTTGAACAGGACTGATCCCACTTAGTATGTGAGAGGAGATGGTAGTTCAAGGTGAGAACTACACCAATATAGTATTTGAATTGCAATAGTGTTTTCCCTTTTCCCTTGTCAAGATTTGCTGTGTTGATTTGAATGCAAAATGCTTGAATCTTTCTTATATTTTCAACTGAGACACCACTCATAAAAATGGGGTTTCTGCTGAAATGTCTGAGGTCTAAGTTTGACTTTATGTATTTTTATAGTTGAGTAGGAGTAAAGGCATTTAGTAAAATATTTATTTGTATCTCCTTGAATAAAATCTCTCCAGCAGCATGACCAGGATTGCAGACCAGCAGTCCAAACCATTTAGGAATCCAAAGCTCATTACAGAAAGCATTTTTATTTCAGGAAGTTATTTTAATATTTATTTATTAATGAGGTTTTATCTGGTTTGTGGCAGTTTACAGTGGCTTTCTGCAAAGTTAAGCTAAATATTTTGAAAGTACACATTTCATACTTAATTTCCAGGCTTTGAAAATAACATTTTTATCTCTTTTTTTCTAAGGTTACAGATGCATATGTTAAATGGGGCCCTCTTGGCATTGGTGTTTCCTGTGGTTAATACACGCCTGGTGAGTAAACCATGCCTCCCTTTCTCCTTTGACTTTTTATTGGTGTGGTTCTGGAGTTTACTTGTACGTTTTCTTTCTAAAATGTTATTTCCCTGGAAAGAGGTTTGACCTTTGCAACAGGCTCAAAGTAATGCAGAGATTTTTTTGAGTTTTTCTTCAAAGCAGTAATCAAACATATGCAGATATGGCACAGCACCCAACCTCCCAAATGCAATGGAGAGTTTGACCTTTAATAGCTCCTTATTGATGATCATATAACGCTTCTTTAATTCCATAGCTTTGTTTTTGCAAAGATTTCCTCCCTGCAAACTCGGTTGTGTGCACATAATAAATTTGTGAGTGCTGTAGTTATATTGGTAGCACTATATTTTGCTAAGTTATCTGAGATGTTGGGAAAATGCTGGCCTGAGAATGTCCCGCACAGAATGGATGGAGACTGGTTTTGTTTCTTAGAGATCTTAAAGAAAAGCAAAAATAGATTTTTAAGTAGTTTGTCTTTCAGTTAATTGGAACATAGAACTTGCCGTGCTCAGTCAGTGGTTGGTCCATCGAGTCTGATGGCCAACATCTTACTGGACCTAGAATCTTGTGGCAAAGCTGCCTGTTACCAGTAGGACTTATTTCCTGACTGCTGCAGCAAACACTGGCCCTCAGAATCACTACCCTTTTTGTTCTGAAATGTTTGCTTTTAACTGAATTTGTGCAAGAGTCCTGCACTGTATTACTCTAACAAGGATAGTAGAGATAGAGTACGCCTCAAATTACAAAACTTCATGTGGTACTGTTGTTGTACATATGAACACTCAGAGAGGAATTCACATTGAAGGGATGGGGAGGGAGCGGAAACCCTGAACTGAAAAAAAACTCCACCCTGTTGGGTGCTGCTTTGCAAATTGAGAAAGATAACAACTCTCTGAACTGTGACATGGAGGGGTAGGATACAACATGATACACCGAGGCTTAACTCTACACAGACTTGCATCTAGTTCTTGTCTTTACTATGAAAAACATATGTTTGTAACTTGATGTAAAACCCTAATGAAGACAAATTAGCAGGTCATGTTAAGGTCTAGGCTCTTCCATATTCTTTACATCACCTGTTAACAGATGTGAGAATACAAACTGTCTTGTCTTTGCTAGCTTTTTAGCCATGTTTGTTTAACTCAAATGAGCTAAAATGAGTTGACACACATTTTTTCTAGTGAAAGTAAAGCATCTCCAATGCTCCCATTCAGATTCAGGAATGTTCAACACTCACTTTACACAGGGGTAAATGATCATTCAAGGTGAAAGGTGGTCCAGAGTGCCCACCTGGAATCTCTTTGCTTTGAAATTACTTGTTATATGGGTTCGAATAACAATAATTTTCCAGCTCCAAACTGTTCGTAATTGGTCATTGGTAAGAAAAACTCACCTCCGACTCTGAGCCATATTAAAAATGCCCAGAGATTGGCTTTTAAGACACATTTCTATGAATGTATGTATGTGCAAACAGTGCTTGTTCATTGAGACCCCCTTCAAAGCACTAAGTATGGTGCATAGCTCTTAAATTTATCAGGTAAATGAAATATTCCTGTAACTCACCGTCCAGGGTTAATGATATTTTTCATTAACAAGATTACTGTGTGCTTTAGCTGAGTGAAGTTGGAGTGGAAAGTAACATCATAAAGCCAATTGTGATTGTCCATGTATAAATCCTAATTGTCTTAATAACACCGTTCTGCATAAAATCAAACTAGTCTCACTTGTACTGAATTTTATTTATCCTCCTACTCGGTATTGATTGATCACTTTGGTATCCAGGATGTATGAAGGTCCATCAACCTTGGCGTATGAGCATTTTTTCTGAAAATCCAAACAATTTTATTAAGACCACCAGAACAAGTGCATTAACAGCATTCACTTGCAGTATTGTACTTTATAAATAAACATAAACAATGGTTTCTTATGATACTTAGTATGAAGAAATGCAAGGTTAAAGATAAAAGAATTTGTGGTGTGGTTTTTTCCCCCTTCTTTAAATGCTGTGAGTCCTGCTCTGAAATATGAGACTCTGCTACAGTTGAAACCCAAGAGACCAGCCAAACTCAGATGTGAAGAAGGTTTAGAGCAGCAGAGGTTCAGTGATGATGATGATGGTGATTTGAACAGGAGCTAATTGGGAGAACTGAGGGAGTGGAGGGAAATACTGGCAACATTTTTCATTTGTGTTGTGTCAACATTTCGTGTATGTTTTGAAATTTTGCAGCTGACTGACCTAGTTGTTTAATAAATCCTCAGAAGGCTGACCAAGAGTAGGATGTATAGTGTGGGCATTTGAACAGTTAGTTATATTTTCCCTCTCCTTTTCACCTTCCATCCCTTCCGTATTTGATTCTTTAATTTCAGCAGTACCAGGGATCTATCTTCCAGTGACAGTAGCTAGCTCTCTCTCTGTACTAAGACCTGGGCTTTGTTTATGGGGCTCCCATATGGTGGGGAGAAGATGAAATCCTTCTTCCAGTTCCTAGTGTGTGGAGCAGCAGTAGAATCACTTGTTAGTGGTGGTAGTTTTATCAATGTCCCCCATTGTTAACATCTTCTGCGTTTTGGATCTTTAGTTCTGTAATGAAGATCTTCTGAAAATGTGACCGTGCTCTGCCATCTGTCTGCTCCCCTGCATCCCATGATGTCTCATATTTATTCTGAGCATCCAGTTTGAAGTGTGAAGTGTTCGTCTTGTTAAACCGAGCTGTTTTTAAAATCATACTCTTGCTTATGACTCCCAGTATAAATAATAGGAGGTGGTGTAATAATTATGTAATGGCTGCTAACATACAACACCATAGATGATGAAAATTTAATTGCAGTTCATGAAAGCTTTGCAGGATTAATTGCTGCTTATAGACTCCATGTTAAGTATAAACCCATCTTTTGTCCATAGACGCCAGTCTATTCAGCATTCAGGATTTGTCTTCCTTTCTAACTGAGGTAACAGTAATTCATCCCTCAGAGCATTCTGCATGCAGCTGGCAATTGTAATGTTTAAGTAAGAAATATATATGCCACTAATGAGAACATCATTCAGTGTACAAATCTATAAATGTGTGAAGGCTGGACTAGACCTCTGTCCACAATTCAGACCTACAGCTCATCATTCCACAGCAGTATTTACACTTAGCTTATTTGGTGGGGCCAAAATTTCAAAGTTAACAGTGCAGTATGTGGAACTGACTAGTGGGTTAGAACCAGAGAAAGATTGACCAATCTCATCTTAGATGAATAAAAAAATCAATATGAATAGCAAAAAGTAAAATGAAATTCCGTGAATTTTTGTTTTTGGGGGATGTCAGTAACGTAGATTTAAAATGTGACTGTCTCATTGTAAATGTATTCTGAAGCTTAAAAAAAAAAAACCTGCTCACTCTCAATCTCCCAGCTAAAAATGCAATAATCGAAATTTGAAATGGATGTTTGCAGGTGTCACTCAGGGCAAAGTCAGCACTGTCAGCACGATCTTCAGGTTTCGATAGAGGCATCTGTGTAGATGCGCTCAATCGATAACTGAATAGGAGCCGGAACACCAGCTCCGTAACTGCACTTACAATACACTGACTGGACACCATTTCTGGTCGGCTTAGTGGAATGTGTAGTGAGGATTTAAGAAGTCGGTGGGAGATGCACAAGGTTTTTTATGTACCTTGCTTATCTCCCATCAACTGATACCGGAAACGGCGGTAAGTGTAGACTAGCGCTCAGTCATTTTCACTTCCCTCTTGTCTGAATCCGGCTTGATACAATGTGTGCTGTAGCTGGGCTGGCCAAATGGAGTTAAATCGGTATCATTGCTTGCCTTTTCTTCCATTTGTTATTAGTTTATGCAGTTGCATTGGAACATGGAATCATGAGAGAAGCTCATTGCAGGAATTCAGCTGAACGCAAGGAGCAGGTTAATATAAAAGGTGGTGCTCCTGCAAAACCTTTTTTTTTTTTTTTTTTAAAGTGCCCCACTGCTTAGCAGCTGCTACAGATTTAGACACAGAAAGGTGCTAATTGAAAAACATGTGAGATTACACAGTTGGTAGCAGACTCTTCTAATGTGAGACCTATCTCCCTTTCAGTATAATGCTTATTTGAGAGCATTGGAGATTCTCCCGGGAATCACATGAAATTGTGTGACTGACAAGGTTTGGAGGATCCCAAGGGCTTTTGTCCTGGGTCAAGTGCCTTTGATGTAAGCCTACGGTGAATTTATGCTTTCACACCTTGCCTGGTGTAGAGCTGGTCTCTCTTTTCTATCTTTCTCTGCCATGGGGACTTAGGGATGCTATTTTGTGGCATTGCTGCTGTGGGCCAGATTCTTTGCTGGTCTAAATCGAGGCATCCCTGTAAATTAAATGGCACTTTTCCTTAAGAGTTTCAAGTCACTCCTTGAAGAACAAGTCATGTGGTTTAAAAACTTTCCAATGGTGATGATGACCAGAGTGTGTAAACTCCACAAGCTCAATTCAAGGAATTTACAAGGAGTTATTGAAACGTTAAGTTAATATTTTAATGTCCTGACGTTTTAGTGTTCCAAATGTATTAAATGCATTAAAGTCAGCTTGAGTATTTTAAGATATATATGTGTGTATACAATTATAATACATAATGAAAGATATACATACTACATGGAGCATCTGTGATAATCCATGACCAGGTGGACTTCATTACAAATTTTGTTATTCCGTCTTTCAGATCTTCTATCTTCCTAGCAAAACTCTCCCAGCTTAAATTAATCTTATGCCCACAATCCCAGTTTCCTGTTCAACTCGCTCATCAAACTCTCCTCTTCGGTCCCCACTTCTTTGCACAGGACTGTGCCAGTTTCCTTCAAGACGAAATAAGATGTTACCATCTTGCTCCACTTAGCTCACCTTCCTTTTCCCTCTTTCCTTGTCAAAGTTACAAAATTTTCCTATTTGCTCTCCAGTTGCCCGAGTGACCCCATTCTATCTCCTGATCTCCTTCATGCCCATGCTCATCCTTTCCCTTACTCTTCTTAACCTTACTTCATCTGGCACTGTCCCCTCATGATACAAGCATGTGTTAGTATCTCCAGTCTTAGCAAATAAAAACCCCAACCCAATCCCCACTGCCCCCCGGCCTCATTTGCTTACAGCATCTCCCGTCTACCTTTCACCTCTAAGCTTATTGAATAAACTGTCTACAATTGTCTGGAGTTCCTCTCCTCCAGCTCCATCCTAGACCCTCTCAAATTTGGTTTCTGCCCCTTGCATTCCACTACAATCACTCTGGCCATAGTTTCAAATGATCTCTAGTGACCTAGCCAAAGCTCAGACCCAATACTCCAGTCTCATTCTCCTTTGGCCTTTCAGACACCTTTGACACCATCAACCATGATTTTCTACCTGAAATCTTGTTCTCCCTTTGCTTTTATGATTCTTCTTTCCTGGTTCTCCACCCAACACTCTAATCACACCAGAGGATCCTCATCACCTATCCCGCTTTCTGTGTGGGTTTAATGAGGCTCTGTTACATGTTGTTGCCAGGTAGTTTTCAATCAAAAACACAAATTCAACTACTATTCAGTGCTGAATTGATTACTCACAGATCTACCTGTCTACTCCAGACTTGTCTCCATGTATCCAAACTAAAATATTGGCCTGTTTTCTGAGATCTCCTCACCAATGTCTAGCCATCAGCTCAACCTTAACATGGCTAAAACAGGACCCTAAATCTTTCTCCTTAAGTCCTTCTCTCCACTTCCTTTCTTGACATCTGTGGACAACAGACCACCCTGTTTATTAATCAGACCCATAATCTGGACATCATCTTTGACTTATATCTTTCTCTGGGTCTTCCTATCCAGGGTCTGTCTATATCTTACAGATGCTTTCTGCATAAGAACTCTAAAGCAAGGTCTTTCCTATCCATCCACACAGCTAAATCTCTCATCCAGGCTCTCACCCTGTCTCAGTTACCGGAACATCCATCTCTCTGGTCTGGAAAAATGGAAACTTACCCCAATCATGTCCTTTCAGAGTGTTGCTGCAAATATCATTTTGCTAGTCCATAGTTTTGATCCCTTTTTGAATTCCTTTCCTGCTCATCCTCTGTCGCCTCACACGTAAACTATTTGTCTTTACTTTTTAGGCCCCTAAAAGCCTATTGCCACCCTACCTATCTCTCATTCACAGTTGAAAAGTTGACTTTTGCCTCTGATCAGTACATAGTGCCAGCTTCTATTGACCACTTGTTAAATTTTCAAACAAGCAGCACTTTCTCCCATGTCATCTTTCACATTTGAGGTCACCTAAATATCTGCAAATCTGCTTTCTTGTTCTCTTTAAAACTCTCCTTTGCCACCAGGTGTACAGAAAAATTTGAGTGAGGCCACGGTGTGCTGAGGCCACTGTTCATAATAGTGACTAGTATTGTTTCCTTGTACTCCCTAGCTATGTGTCTCTCTAGTTTTATATTTAGTTTGTAGGCTCTGTTTGTACAGCACCTAATACAATGGGGTTCTGGTCCATGAATAAGGCTTCTAGGCTCAGACATCTCATAGGCAGCATATGTTTAATGCTGATCTCAAGTCCTCCTTTGAGCAGCCTGCTAATTTATCAGCTGTTTGAGCAACCTGCCCAGCTGTGCATTTGCCAGCTGAACACAGAGATGGAGCAAATGGGACGCATCAGAAAATCGCTGGTGTAGAGTGCTGTGTGCACTCCTGGGAGTTGACACAGCAAGTGGTAAAATATGTGGGGTGAAAGATAAATATTGCTTGACAGACTGTGTGCGCGCCAAGGAGTTTGCAGCAGGTAGGAGGATTCAAGATTAAAATACCCTGAAATATTTTATGTAGTCAGGCTATTGGTTGAATGGCCCAGCTGGTGAATTTTCTGTTTTAAGAATTGGCAGTAGAGGACTGGAGGTGGGAAAGGGAATGTAAAATAATTTGGGAACAAGTAGCTGTGGACGTAATTTATGCATCACGATACATTAGGGCAGCAGACTGTGAATCTGAGGCATGTTCTATTTCAGTTTTTGCTACTGATCTGCGTAAGATTGGCCAATTCAGTTGGTATTGCAGAGGATTAGCTGCTGGGTGACTGAACAAAGGATGGGTGTTAGAACGGGAGCTGGATAGTTCTTCATTTAAATATTAAATCTTTAACATTAAAATGAACATTATTCTCAAAAGAGAGACTACCCTATAAGAGAACTTTTTACTAATATGTACAAGAGGGGTGTGTGTGTTTTTAAAGGAATATATCGGTCTGTACATGTGTTTTTCTCTCTCTCCTAAATGCATCCTCCAAAGTGTGAGAAAGACACAACACCTCTGACGTTGCACAAAACATTTTTGCACATAGGAAAAGTTTCAAAGCCACCCAGTGCCCTCTTGTTCCAAATGTAAGCTGTTTAAAGTATCTTCTGATCTCCTCTTTCTGCCCACAGTAGTCTCTTTGGATTCCAATTTAATGAATCACATTTAAGATACAGGAAAAATATTCAAAAGTATTTTAAATATTTCTGGGGGGAGGTATATGGTATTCTAATGCTCAACCAGCTAATGAACAAACATGGTTCTGAAAAGGTAATTTTTATGGCTCTCTGGATCTGTTTCAGTACATGCTTACTGGTATTTCTATCAGAACTTTTCCTAAAAATTAAATCCCAATAGTTTTTGTACCTAGGAGTTGTCTGGCTACGGCTAGTGGAAATGGTAAAGAGTTGAGATGTTTGTTGATGTTCCATTTGAAATGGTTTAACCTTTTGGTGGCTCGTTAATTAAAAATGTCTCTGGTGGCAATGGGTACCTAGGATGGTGATGTGGAAAAGTACAACTTTAACTATCAGGTCTGTTTGCTCAGGTGAATTTAAAAACAAACTTTTGCCTGCCTTGGCATATAACCACACCACATGATGAATGACTGCCAACACTTCCTGGCCTCGTTCTAAGAAAAGAAGGCAAGTTTGTAGAGTCTCCTCTCATTGCCATTTCTAGTATGTTAGCTCTTTCCATGGCTAGTGGGTCCTGTATCCTGGTGACCCAGTTTTTTTTACATCAAGTTCTGTCTCTCTGAGCAGCTATGGCACATTGTGCATCAACCAGCATTGGGAATTGCTGTTCACCTCCTCTGACATTGTGTCTGTCTGTCTGTCTCTCTCTCTTTCTCTCTCACATGGTAATCCTTGGAGACCCACTTGTATGTTCAAAAGCTAAAAATGTCTCATGTTCTGTCCTGTTTTCAGAATTGGCATTAACTATGATGCACCAGTGCTAAAAGAGTGTCAAAAGAGGTAAATGCCAAGTTACAGTGAGTTATGCTGGAGCATAGACATTAGATGGAGAAGACCTACTTGGTCATCCCTCTCCATCAATGCAGAATTGCTTCCTGCAATAGGCAAATTTAGTTTTAACTTTCCCAGGCAGTTGGGTTTCTGCAGGAGTCTGTTCTGAAGAGTTCCTGACAGGCTAGCATTTCTTAATGTTGCCTATGGGAGGTAGGGAGAGTGAGGCTGGCAGCCTGCGAGGAGAGGGGAGTTTGGGGTAGGCAGCCAATCAGCTGACTGACATAACACCCAGAATTTAAATTGTAAACATCAGCCTGCTGCAGTCATCAGGAGGTGTGAAGCTCCCAGGTCTGGGAGGCAGATATGTGGTCAGGGCAGGGGTTTGGGCCTCTCCTTTTGCTGAGGATGTCTTCGCTACTGGAAGTTAACACCATCCTCAGGAGATCTGGCATTGCTTCCCTCCTTGTGTGGCTGGGGAGAAACCATAGGGACCAGGTGCTCTTAGGGTGGTCTCCTTTCAGCTTGTTGAGGTCTGGGTTTAGGGCCCATGGACCTTTTGCCTTGCAGCTGCTTGCTGTGCTTTATGTTCATGTGCACATTTCAGAGCTAAAGACTGTTTGTCAGCCCTCTCCTGTTGTGTGCCATGGGCAGGACACCTCCAGAGGGCTGCCTTCCCTGTGATTTATAGAACAGACCCGGGAAATCTGTTGTGAATAGGGTTACCTGCCCAATTCCTTAAATTTGGATTGGCAGGTGGCCTATTCTGTGCTCTTTTCACTTGCTAGGCACTAGTAAGTGTCTCACCATCTTAGTTCTTGGCACACATCCAAATGCCTAAGCGTTTCCTGGAGCAAGCAACATACCCCAAGCGAACACTTGCTAAAGCCTAAAAGTGAGGAGAGGCAGTTGTTCTGTACAGCTTTACGATTCCTCTCCTGTTTGTTTTGTTCTTTCTCTTTGCTGTAATTCGGCATTACAGTGCGGGTCCTGTTTCTTGGCATTTCAGTGTTTTATTGTGTAGAAAGGAAATCAGCGTTGTCTACTTCATACCAGGAAATGGACTGCAAACAATCAATCTTTCATGACATGAAAATGTTGTTTTGTTTAGCACAGTAAAAAGGGTCACCACTGTTGCAACGAACAACTGTCCCGTTCTCAGGTATGTCCTGAGTGCAGAGTTTGTGTAACAGACCCTGCGTTGACTCAACTCGTGCAAAACCCCTTATGAAACCACATATGAAAGCTTCTTGGCAGGAGTAAATGCTACATGTTGTCGCTTACATCTGATGCTGTTATTTCTGATGCTCAGGCTTTCCAAGTGGCAGAGCTACAAATCCTTTTCCGTTTGCTAAAGCCATCTTAAGCTCCTTTCAAGTTGATTTATTTCTGATTCTCTCCCTTTTGCCCGCAGTGTCTTACAGGAAATAACCCCGAAGAGAGGAGAAAAAGTTAGGAAGCATAAAACTTGTAAAGCTTCTGTGGGGCTTTGCCTTTGCAGAACACTGTTGTATTGTTCTAGGGTTTTATTACAGAATATTTGAACCGCTTATTTAAAAAAAGAATTGTATGGACTGTTTATAATCCCCTTCCCTGACAGTTGGATGAACATCTTGGGGTGCAGTCGATAATGGTAGTGCTGAGCCAGTGTCAGTCAGGCTCTGAGTCCAAGTGTTTCCTATTTAAGGAGATTCTTGCAGTGCAGCATGGTTAAAACATTTTGTGCAATAACATTTTGCCCCTAGATTTCTATCCTGTCTCTCTGCAGCTACGGACCCCCGTTTGAAAGGGTTTCATTCTCAGTCCAGCTTCTCTCTTCACGTCTCTCTCTTTAATGAATCCTGATTGCAGGTTTAATACATTGTCATCTGCTGACTTAGAAGTCTTTATTCTGTCACCAGTTCATCTCATGACATCATTACAAGCACAATGCCGTGTTAGGGGGAGCTGTGCTTCTGGGAAGGCTTTCCCTTTCTGCCAGTGACTTTAATACAGATCGGCCCTCAAAAGCAGTGTTTAGATCTGAGTTAGCATCAGGTTATGGTGTGGGTCTCAGATTGAACTGAGACCAATGATTGGTGCGGGGGGGGGGGGGGGGGGGGGGGGGGGGCCCTTTTTTTTTTTTTTTTTACAAAAAAAATATTAAAATTTTTTGAAATTTTTATAAAAAAAAAAACGAAAAAATCGGGAACG
>ML685771.1:16868041-16884894 GCA_007922175.1 Pelusios castaneus
GGGGGGAAAGGGGGGCAGCTGTTCTTGTGAGATTTCAGCCTAAAATGATGGTAAATGTTGTGCAATTTTCACATCTGAACTAAGTGATAAAAATAGGTCTCTGCCCTTGGACGTGAACCAGAACTATCAAAGTGGAGGCTGTTATGGATCCTCTTTGCTGCCTTCCCCAAATTCTGAATTTGAACTTCTGGTTTGAGCCCATTCATGATAAAACCATACATGAATGGTGAATGGATTTCAAAAATATCTCAGGCCAAGTTTTTCCCACTGTGAAATTTTCTCTTCAAGTAACAAACTGGGATTGGACTGAAGCTGAGCCACACTAATTTAGCCCAGTGTCAAAGGCTCAAACTCAGAATCATAAACTGAGCATCAGTTAGTTATGGCTCAAGTTATTTTGAGCTACCGGTAAGTATTGCACTCCATTGTCTCCCCTAACAGGAAGCTTGACTAGCTGACCTAGGTGGTGTCTGTTGCAATGAACTCTTGGTAAATTATTGGAAATACCAGTCAAGTGTATCTGATTTATCGTTAACTGGAAATTGCCTTTCCATGTCTTTAAAATTCAGATGTGTGCTTCTCACTGTGAATTTGATTGATTTAAGAGCAGACTGGCAAAATTGCATGTTAATGCACAGGTTGCTGAATTTTATAGACGTCAGGAGGTTTAAAGCTTACAAGTCAGGCGGCTCTCTCTGTACTCTAGGAGAGTACACTTTTATTTTGTTGTGTATTCTAAAATACCTTTCCATGTGTATTCTAAAATGGGCCTTCTCTTTTTTTTTTGGCACAGACTTGCAATTCAGTTGCATTTTTTTTTTTTTGGTCATCTCTTTCAGTAAATTATGCTTCCTTCTGCTTTGAATAGCATGAGTAAGGGTGCCCAACCTTTTTGTGTGAGGGGCCACATTGCAATTTTTTCCACTCAGGGCTAGTGAGCTGGGCGGGGATGCTTTTCTGCCCTGGCAGGCCAGATAGCGGCCTTTGGGGGCTGGGCTGTGGGTAAGCCAACTCTAGCATAGAGGTTCTGTGCTTTATATGCTGCTGGTAATTGGACAGAAGCAAATTACTGAGGAAGAGCAGAGAACTGGCTGAGCTGTGTCCTCTTTTTTTTTGCCTTTCTCTCTGGCTGTCCCTTGTCAGGATTTCCTGCCCACAAGTGTTGCATTGTTTTGTATTTGCTATCAGAAATCCAGATTGCCAGTGCCACTGGTTAATGTTTGCTACCCCGTCATTGACATAGGTAGGTGGCAAAATACCATAATTGTAGTGTGGCTTTTGGCACTTCAGGATGTGGCGAGTGACAGGTCAGGTGGGATTTGGCCGGCAGCACTACACAATAATTTAGCCTAGGGAGGGATGGATGATTATAACACCGCTCTGGGACGCTTTGGTCTCTGAGTTAGGGGTGAACCGCTCACTATCCCAGGCTGATGAGATGTCAAGTAAATAATTGTAGCTTGTTTATTACAAGGACTTCCAACACAGATAATAGCATTGTCTTTGTAACTTTCCCCATGATTTCACTAGAAAAAGGCCTGAACTAACCTGCTAAGTAGTGGTGTTACTCTTATAAGGAATGACTTTTGTCTTCTCACCTGCAAGTGGCTGCCTTCCAGAGAAGCCTGAAGAGAGGAGATCCCTATGCTGTGTACAGATGGAGCTTGCAAAAGATGCTTTGTTAATCATGAAAAATGCTCATTAACGTTTTCCTTGTTTCCTCAGCTTCCCTTTGAGGTGGAAATTTATTACATCCAGCATGTGATGCTCTATGTTGTGCCCATCTATCTGCTGCGGAAAGGAGGTAGGCCTTGCTTTCTCTGCTCTTAGCCTCCTGGTTTGTTCTCCATCTGGGATGGTGCTTTGCAGCAGGAAGTACTCTGTGTAGTAGGCCTTCCCCATCTCTAGCTAGCATCCCTGTTGCAGTTCCCACTCTCTGCCATTTATCAGTTTACAGCTATCTGCTGCCATCTAATGTTGTCATGAGAGCGGTGAACTTTCAGCCTGACATTTTGCTGGCTAATGGATACCTTTTGTAATCACCTTGGGACGTGTACTGTTGAACGGTACTTTTGTCCCGTGTCCCCAGAGACTGGTTCTTGCCAAATCTATATTATGTCTATTCTTGGGGAAAATGTGAATTCTTTACAAACTCGGTGGGTTTCAGCACAGATAACAGCTAAGAGGTCCTGACCTAATGTCTGTCAAACTGATTCTAGAAAACGATTTCCAGTTAATATTTTGCCCATCTCACTGAGTCAAAAAGTGTTCATCAAATCACAAGTTGTCTTCTGCTGTAACAAAACCCCATGTAGTTTGATGTGTGATCGCTGACCTTCATCTACACGCAGTAATAGGCTTATAATTGACATGTATACCTTGGATAGATGTTGGTATCAGAATATGATTATGTGGATGATGACTTGGGGAAATAGGTTACGTGTGCAGCGAAATAATAGTTCACCAGGCTTGGAAGCATATTTAAGCAGTACAGGAGTTTGATAATGGGGACATAGGGCCTTTCGCTTCTTGGTCACAGGTTTTCAGACTAGCCCATTACTTCATGGCTGTTTAGTTTACCTGAACTGAGTTGGTCATGGTGCAGTTCCTTGTTGATGCAGCAGTCTGAAGTATGGTGGTGTTGACACGCGCTGGCAGCTTCATCCCAGGGCCTGGGCTCAGAGACAGCGGCCTGTCAGAGGTCTTTCCAGGTCAGGACAGGAAAATGAATGGTGTGGCATAGGGAAAGCTGACACAGGCTCAAGCAGCCATAGTGCATAGTGAGAGTCCATAAATGTAGGATTCCAGTCTCCAACGCTTCCATTTTGGATCTTGTCACCAGCATCAGCATGGAGTGGGAAGGGTACCCCTTCAGCAGTGGTAGGAATTGTGTGTGTCTGAGTTATTCATCTTTTGTTCATTCCCATTGTGGTCCTCATTGCTGTGGCAGGCAAGGCTGGGTCACATAAGACGGCCAGGCTTGCAGCTGCTGCTTCGCGTCTGTCTTGGGTGGTGTGGGGGCTCCACCGTGCTCAGGTTTAGTCTCAGTGCTAATGTGTCCGTGGCTGCTCACACTCCACTGTTGCCTGGTAAGCTGCCTTGTCCTGACTGAGAGCTGTGCTGATCAGTGCAGCCTTCTAGGGAAAGGAGATGTGTCCCCTGCCCCATCTTTGTGGACATTTGAGCACATCATAGATTTCCTTTTTCCTCCCCCTGGTTAACTAATTTCCTTCCCAGACACACACACAAGTTGTGGGGACAAAACACATTCCCTTTCCTGCCCAAACATGGGCCCCAGAACAAAGGCTTGAGAGAGGAGATCAGCCACTAAAGGCTAAATCCTTCCCCACCTGATGGTGCAAAGCAGGAATGCTGGTTTCACTGGCCATCCACAGATGGAACAGGGCTGCAGATAGCAACTTTCTTACCAGCCTCCAGCTTTGCGGTGTGGCCAGGGAATTTCTATGCCCTGTTGATTTCTGACTGCCAGCAATGGCTCTGTACGGCTGAATGAAAAGTAGCATTCCTGGGGCAACCCTAATTTACTCCTGGTGCCGGTCAGTCTGTTCAGCTGCCGGATTGGGAGGAGGGACAAAAATATGGTCTAAAGCTACCATCCCATTGCCAGCCCCCTGCCTCTTGAACTGTGCCACCTATAGCTTGGGACAGCTGAGGATTTGAGTCTGTCTTGGACCTTAGAGCTGGGGTCTTGTTACAATAGCTTGGTAGGAGACCCCAGATTTACACCCTCAGTGATGAACAAATCTGCCTCCTGCACAATGGTGCTGAAAATATCTCGCACAACTTCATAGGTTGCCCCAGAACTCCACCTGTCCTCAATGTGGTGCTCCAAAGGGTCTTGACTAAAACCTAATTTTAGTTTATGCTCTGCCCTGTAAGTAGCTAACAGTCAGTTATTTCGACAAATTGGACAGAAATAGATGCTCACCATACAATGTCCTGGGATTGTAGATTAGATCGTAAACTCATCAGGCCTTGGATTGTCTCTTTCCAAATTCTTACAAAGTGCTGCGTATAAGAGTGGCACTAAATAAATTGTAAATATATGGCTGTTCCCGGGGAGATGGATTTGGGCAATGATGGGTTTCCCTTTTATCATTTGTTGGCATCAGCATTTACTTATTTGACTTCATGAGAAGTTGAATGGAGCAGAGAAGAGACTTTTACAGATGCAGAAACAAGTCAGGACGTTGCAGGGGATATGTCTGGAGTCCCAGGGCTTTCCTGGGACTCATAATTGTAGGATGTTGTGTCCATCTGTATATGTGACTGATTAGCTTGTCAGCTCCCAAGCTGTGTCAGCTAGGGGTGGGGCGAGGTCTCTGTCATCCTCTCCTTCAAGAATGTGTGTCCTCACACAGCATTGGGGAGAGGCTGTAAACATGAGGCTCTTTCTTCTCTCAGAAATGCATGGGCACCAGACAAAAACACAAGTTGTTGAAATAATTGACTGTAATAGCCTTACCAGCTTTGGATGGGCAGTCGTGCACGCTGACACGCGAGTCTCGTAGGAGTTGATTCATTGCTCCACACCTATGTTGCGGAATGGCGTGCTTGCACAATTAATTAATTGAGCAGATAAGTTGCTTGCTGGGAACAGAGCCAGAGTCATCAGCTTGTAAGGCAAGAGATGCACCTTTTATGCTAATCTGTCCCTCTGCCTCAAGCCCTCAAAGCTGTTTTCTTTGGTTGAAGCTTTATTAAAGCTGACATTGGAGGAGATGGATTTTCTCTGGACTGCGAGAAAGCGAGCAAAGACCCAGGAAGCTCTTCTTATGTGGAGTTTGCTCATTGTCACATGAATGAGAAGTGGGAGCAGCTCCAAGGAGCCAGCTAAGAGGCACTGTGCAGACTCAACTTAGGGAGAAGATAAGTTGTATTCTGTCACTTAGGGCAGTGTTTTCAAACTTTTTCCTAGGGACCCAGTTTAAAAAAAAAAAAAAAAATCTATTCCCATGACCCAGCAATGACATCTTTGAGCAATGCATTTCAGGCAGATCTGCTTTATTTGTGGAAGGTCAGTCAGAAGCTGTTCCTGAAAGGACAGTTTATCCATCTCGCCAGCTCTGATGGCCTTATTAATATGGTGAGAGATATTGACATCTAGGGAAGAGTGGCCAGAAGCTCAAGAGGGATGAATAAAACTAACTCTAGGGTTGAGAGGAACTGAACTGCAGCATCTGTCTGTGGTTTCAAGTGAAAATGAGCCCAAATAAAATGCTGTGTGAGGGGATGGGCCTGCTCCGTAAATCCTTCCTTCCTCTGGGAAATCAAAATGGAAGTTTGTCCCCTGGGTTTGGTAGCTGTCAGTTCAAAATCCATACCTGTTAGAAGGAACTCTGCAGTCTAGGTGTGCAGGACTCATTTAGGAGAGTTGTTCCTGTTCTGAGCTTCAGAAAGTGAGTTACCCACTTCAGAGAGAGAAAGCTGGAAATGCTTGGGTGTGTACTGGATATTATGATCCAGGGGCTTAATTCAGCAAACCTATCAATACCTGCTTACAAGCAGTCACTGGAGAGAGAGAGAGACCTTCTGAATTGGGTTGAAAAGTCCAGTCAGATGTAGTAGAAATGAAGCCAATAGGCTTGACTAGAAAATTTAAATTGCTCTAAAAACCTATAAAGTTTAAATAGAAAATAATATAACTATACTTTGAATTATTCTGTAGAATTCTGTTTTAGGGGTTAATTCCATAGGGTGACTTTTTCTTTAAAGTACCTATGGGAGGAATTTCCAGAGGGGTAGCCGTGTTAGTCTGTGTACAGCAAAAACAGCGAGAGTCCTGTGGCACGTTAAAGACTAACATATTTCTTTGAGCATAAGCTGATGAAGTGGGCTAGAGCCCACGAAAGTTTATGCCCGAAGAAATTTGTTAATCTTTAAGGTGCCACAGGACTCTCGTTGTTTTCATGGGAAGAATATAACTTTCTGTTAAATTCTATAGGACTTCTGTTTAAGGGCATCTTTGCTGAAATTAGTTTATACTTCTCATTTCAACTCAGATCTTGAAATGTTTTGTAACAAAGATTGATCAGAAATCCAATGTACCATAATCCGAGATTCTAGCTGGCAATATCAAGTATTTGCAGTACTTTTTCAAAGCTGTGACTCCATTTTATAGATGGGTAGATGCCTTTTACTTGCACCATCTCGTTTTTCTTTCTTGAAATATGAAAGCTTAATCTAAATGGAAGTGCCTACAGCCTTGTTTTCCAGCACCAGAGCAAGTGTGAAATCCACCTGGCTGTCGTGATTTGAGATTGACTTGGTGGTTTTGCACCTTCAGCTGCCTGGGGCGTGGGCATTTCTAAAAATGTGGTCTCTCTGTGTAAGTGCGCGATAGTCAGATTACATCTTCAAAAGTGCTTCATGTGCCCAAACCTCTTGTGATCTCTGGTGAATGTGGGGAGTCAGTGGAGCTCCAGCTCCCTATTGAGACTGGTTTTCCAGGTGAACAATAAATAGTTTGTGACAGCAAACTAAATCTGGTCACTTAATCGGCAGCTCTTTAATTCCCACATGCTTTGTCTACAGGACAGAGCACACCATAGCAGTCCTAAGAGCCCCAATACAGTAGCGTGAAGATTGTAGAGAGTAATTAAATCCCCAGCAATGTAACTTATCTGGAGAGGGATGTGTGTACACTATGCACTGCATCAGTTTAAAATCCATCTCCTATGCGTGTGCAAGAGATTTCAAGGCTTTCTGAAAAGTTTCCATATGGACAATTCTGGTGACTTCCCCCCCTTCAGTGGCTGGCTAGGACCTCTGCTGCCAGCCATGCTTTTCAGTGCAGCAAAGCTGGCTAATTAGATGTGGGCCAATCCTATGCTAGCGTTCTGCAAGGAACATTTTTGGTTGCTTGGAAGATCTGATCTGAAACCCGCTAGAGGACACCAGTCACCACTGCATGGGTTTGACAACAAAAGGAACTGATGGAGCCTCGCAGAACAAAACCCTTGGGTAAGTTACGCTAGGCTAGGACAACCCTTCTAAGGGGCTGCTTGAAGCATGGTTGAGTGGCTAGAGCACTGGACTGGGTCTCAGAAAAACTGGGGTTTAGTTCTCAGCTTCCCACTGACCTACTGTGTGACCCTGGGCAAATTATTTTACCTCTTCATGGCTGTGCTTTCCCTCTGACATGTTGTCTCGTCTATTTAAATTGTAAACTCTTCAGAGCAGGGACTCTCTTATGATTTGTATAAGCACAGGTGGGGTTTCTAGGGCCTACAAGTTATAAATAATGTTAAGTTAACAGAGGCAATTCTCTGGGGCATGGTCAAGGAGAGTTTCTCTAGATTCAAAATCCTCAAAGCTTCATCTCTCCATTTTAAGATGCCTTTCCTAAAGGTCTGCTGCATACTGTATGACCGAAATGGTAGCCTGTGCAGTTACGACACTGGGAAGCTCTTGCTGACCCACCTGGTGGCAGTGTTACTCCAGAGGCTCCTAGGAGTTGGGTTAAATGTCTTGCTTTATTTGCACTAAAACTAGATAAGGGTTATTGTAAAGGTAGGGACTTCAGTATAGCACTGCTCTTCCTGCCTGTTGGTGGTGAGACCTGGGACCAAAGCACTGTAAAGACGTATATAAATCTACTCCCCCCAACCTTGTGAGGCAAGTGATGTTTCCCTCCATGGTGTAGATGGGGAGGGAAAAAAAGCACAGGGAGACTGACCTGGCTAAGCCATGCCTGAAATCGATGCTAGAGCCAAGACTAGATATTGGATTGCCTGATTCCCGGTGCTCAGCTTTGACTCTAAGATAGCTGCTTCCTCTTCTCTGTGCTGTGAAACATGGAGTGCTGCCTAGTCTAATTGTGCAGCCACCATCTTGCTAGATATCCCCAGTGTTAGACCCTAATGAATCTCACTGTTGTTCCAGTAAAACATCTTGCAGGAGTTTCTAAATAGAAGTGTGTCCAGCTTTTAAGCTGTCAAACCTACACACCTTACTGTTCTCCTTCCTGTGGGAATCTAGCAGCCCTGGAGCTCCTTGTTCATCTCCCCCTTTGACCATAGAGAATCCATTCTACATTATGCAAGCAAAGTTTGTGTAATTCTGGATTCTGATAGTAGCCTGGAACTCTGCAGTTCAGATGCTCCCCGGCTTCTTTGACCTTCAGTCACACACTGGATAAAGAGTCTTGTATGATGTCTTGGGCTTTGAAAACAACTCCGCAGTCCCAGAATCCATGTAGTCACATCTTGTCCATGAAGCCAATGTGCAGAGTTGAAACTGGTTTCATTGTTTGGCAAAATGAAGCTGGTATTGCCGCTAATCAGAGTCAAGAGAGAGTTACTAATGAGGTGCATTAATGCTGCTCTCCAGCACACAAGCCCACTACTGAGTGAGTGAGACCCATGCACAGTACACAAGCAACTCTCTTATTCTGAGAGTGGAGAAGGGTTAACTCAGCTTTTATGGGATCGAAAGTGTGGGTGATGTTGAGAGTGTTGGAACCTTCAGATGAACCCGACGGTAAATAGAGGTATTTTTGCCCCCACTCCTCCTGTGTAAGGGCTAAAGTGGAGGTAGAATTCAATATACAAAAGGATTGTAAAATGGTTGTGGTGATTTAATACATGAAAGCAGTTGTTGGGTATGAAACCTAGGAGAAGACACCATGCACCATATGTGTGTGGCAGCTAAACAGCTGTTTTAGGGTTGCTTTTTTATCGGATGTTGGGGGGAGGGAGAGAGCAGGGGTGTGGTGTGGATGGTTTGTTGGGGGGGTGGGGGGAGTTGTGCCTGCATGGCATGGCACGGCTGGGAACGGGAGGCAAGGCTGGCTGGTGCGGCTGTGGGCATGCTGGCTGCTGGAGGTGGCCGTGGGGAGTGTGGTATGACGGGAGGCTGTGGGGGGGGGCCACGGCCATGGGCTGGCACAGCCGTGGCGGGAGTGTGGGCCACCCTGTTGCTGGGGCGCAAACACCTGCCCATAAACTAGCCCTGTTCCTTGGCATCCAGGCGCCGCCCCCCCTTTTTTAAAAAAAAACAAACAACTTTACGTTTTTTTCAATTTTAAAAAAAGTATTTTTGGCTCGAGGGCCACAAATATAACTGTTACAACCCTGAAGGGCCACTAGTCTATTTAATTAAAATGTTCTTTAAATTTAATTAATTGGTTTTAATTAATTTTATTTAAATTTAATTTTAATGTAAATTTAATTAAATAGGCTGGTGGCCCCTCCGGGTTCTAAAAAATTATATTTGTGGCCCTCGAGCCAAAAAGGTTGGGAACCACTAATTTATACCGTATTGTGGGAGCTTCATTATTTGTTTTAGTTTTGTGCAATCTACAGAATGAGCTGGGTAAAATGTTAACCATGGAATACTTGAATACCTTGACTGAAGCACCTTTGAAAATCAGACTCTATATTTATGGAGTAAAATTAACACTCCCTGTTTGCTTTTGTGGCCAAGAAAATGAAGAGAAATCCTGTTTCAGTGGAACAAGCAGAATTAATGAGAGATAATGGTGTACTGTAAATGATCAAATTAAAATCCATCAGTTCCAAACACTGGATCAGATGGAGGGAAAAGATGAGTGTGATATTTCAGGTGGAAAACCAGGCTCGTTCAAATATTCAGTGTCATGAAAGTCGGTAACTTGTTAGGCTGTCAGTTAAAGCCAGATGCCCAAGATATTCATGCGGGGAAAGACTATTTGAGCACTTAGTGGAATCACTGTAATTCAGTTCAATATTACTATATTTTTTTTAAAGGTATCTACACTCCAGAGCCACTTTCCAATTTCTGGTGGGCTTTGTTATCCACCGGGCTGATGTTTGTCTATCATTTTAGCATCTTACAAATTCTGGGACTGGTAAGTGAATGTTAATGGCTTACTACTCATAAGTTAAACATTTGGGCCAAAGTGTGTCAATGTTTAGGTGCAAATGAGTACCTAATTTGCTGAGACAAGAGTCCTGTGGCACTTTTAAAGACTAACAGATTTATTTATCGCATGAGCTTTCGTGGGAGAAAATCCCACCACGAAAGCTCATGCGATAAATAAATCTGTTAGTCTTTAAAAGTGCCACAGGACTCTGTTGTCTTTCTACAATAGACTAACACGGCTACCCCTTTGGAATTTAATTTGCTGAGGGAATTGTGTGCACAAGTGTAGTAATTGAATGTTAATAGCCATTGATGGTCATTTGCATAACAAACAAGCTGTCTGGTGGCATTTTTAAAGACTAACACATTTATTTTTCACATGCGGTTTCGTGGGAAAAAATCCCACTTCATCAGTCATTTGCACGAGAGTCAGCCCATTGACACAGATAGATTTTACTATGTACAGTTTTGACATGCTGTTGCATATTCATTGCGTGCCCGGCAATTTCTGAAAAATATTACTGTGTGCTGAACAAATGTGACTGCTTTGATTTTGAGGGGAGTTAAGAAATCCCCATTTTGGTTGCTTGAGTCAGTACAGCACAAGATAAGATTGATTTACAAACTTACTATTGTTCCTTTCCCCAGGTCACAGAAGTGAATTTGAACAACATGTTATGCCCAGCCATCTCGGATCCTTTCTATGGGCCCTGGTATCGCATCTGGGCATCTGGACATCAGACTATCATGACCATGGCTCATGGAAAACTTGTGACATTGATCTACAGTGTTGTCCCTTTCTTTAAATATAGTGTGGATTTGCTTAGACTCCCAGCTAAGAAAATAGACTGAAATTTCTCCCTGGGAAGTAGCACTTACAGGAAGCAGAGGTATCTGTATTCTTATTGGAGAAGAAAGGAGGATGAAAGGACAGTGTGTGATGTGTCATGTCTGCTCCCCTTCCCCTGCCTTTCCCATAATGTTTCTTGCCTCAGAAGATCTCTACAACAGAGAGAGAATCTTCTTTCAACTACTGTTTGTCACTGCCCATAGCCAATGGCAAAATTGGTGGCCTTATTCTGGGACAATTGGTGCGTGTTTCTTATATATTTTATGCAGATTACAGTGGAACCTCGCTAACCCACACCAGATCATTACTCCAGGAAATGGTAGGCTCAGTTTGCATCCTAGCAAAGAGACTGGCCATTCAGTCTCCTTATCAAGACTATATTATAATTTTTTGTTACATATTCTTCAGTACATTTATTGATTAGTATAAGTATAGGAAAAAGCTAAATTACAACTGTCCCCCAAAGTGAACCAAGCACATTTTATAATGCATCATCCTGTCTTAACTTTGGTTAATGAATTTTGCAGATTGGTGAGTAAGTGAAGCAATATATCATGGTTTCCCAGCCATTGGTGTGAATTAGTGAGGTTCTACTGCCCTATTTGAAGCTGGCTGAAGATGATGGGGAACAATAAGAGTAATTCAATGTTTTTTTTTTTAGTTTTATTTTTAAATTGGACTGTTTCTTTCTCAGCTGCCATGGATCTCCACCTATGTGGTTTGAGCCCACCATATCTAACAGCTTTGAGGATCCTTTGACTTAAATGTGTGAAAAAATCAGGTTGAAATAATTGTTTCGAAAAATTAAGCAGGGTGAAGTTTGATTCAGCTCTCCAAGTTGCCCCTACATAGAAAGACACATGGATTAAAGGGACACTGTCAACCTAGTTTAGATTGAGGAGACAAATTACAAAACACCACATGAAGAGTTTTAAACGTCTTTTCATGCCTTTAAAAAAATTCCTGCCCTGTCTTCTGTATTGAACAGCAGTTTCGTATGTAGGGAAACAGAGAGAAAATGCTGTTATAGTTTCACTCTTTAAGGGTCTACACACCATCTATGCAGTGATTTAAACTGAATCAGTGTGACTCTAGTCTGGAGGCTGGTTTACCGGAGTAAAGTCATTTCTCCGTAGAGCTTGTTTGATTTATTTATTAGTATAACAAGCTGCAGTGCTAGGAACAGCTTTACATTAGTGTAACTGACTGCCTAGTAATGGGCCGCAAAGATTTTTAACTCTACTTATTGTAGAAAGCTGCATGCAGAGATGCAGAAAGAACTAGTGTATTTGGGGAAAGGCAAATCTGATGCATCTTTTTACTTCTGTTTTAACAATGTTCAGTATTAAGACATTATACAACCAAGTATATAGCAGGAAGATCTTGACGGTGTTCTTTTTAATTTTTGAAATATGAGTTCATGTTGGTGGTATTTCAGAGCTGCATCACAGGAATTTGTTGCAAAAAGTGATTTTTAGATTGCGTGTGTTGCATTGTGATCGTATACAAAGCCACCATACCTCTCCCTTCAGCTGAGTCGCCCTGCGATCGTGTTCTGAAGTTAAGATACAGCCATTTATACCTCAAGCGGAGAGCACATTGCCTAGAAAAATGATCCAAGTTACAAACTTGCTTTTTTTTGGTTGATAGGGGAGATGGGACACAAACGACTTATAAGTAGTTTCCCTCCATTTAATTAAATGTATGTACCGTATATATTTCCAGCTGCATTCAGGAGTATCCTGTAAATCCATATTCTAATTTGTAAGCCCTTTTCTGGACACACTGTGCCTGGTGGTAAGTATTAAAGATGATGAATAACCTATGCCGCCATAACTTGATAAAAGGGCAGATTTGCTGACTTGCACAATTGTGATCAGACGGTTCAAATTCCTGTTACCCCGACCATCAAAGTGCACATTCCTGCCCCCTCTCTTTCATCTCCAGCAGGAATTCCTGGGTGAGAGGTAAGCCCCTGCTACTTGCAATGAGTATTTGTTTACAGCATCTCTCTCAGACCCAGAGCCTGCCTAACTTAAGCACTCATCAGAAGGGACTCACTGCTCCTCTTGTATTTGCAGGAGTGGTGGGGGACATAGTATCAGTATTAAAAGGGCCTGATCCTCCCAGGCTGAGCACAGGAGGTGACTTCCTGCCTCCAGTGAAATCAATCCATGGAGTTTTTTTGCCACTGATTTTTTTACGCAGCCAGGATTTCAGCCAGGTACTCAGGATATTGAGGGCCAGTCCTTAATGTACATATTATATATTAACAGTGCCCCCTCCTTGAATATATAGGATCTCCTAGGAACAGCTGAATTAAATCATACAGCACTTCCTCCCATCCTCTCAGCTTGTATCAAGTTTGTTTTTGTTTATTTAGCCAGCAGTCGCTTAGCAAAATGCACTGGGATAGACATCCCTGCCGTGAGGACAATGAAATGTGTTTAGAAGGAGAACACTGGTGTTACTGCAGGGATGTGTTTGGTCTATCCTTTCAACTCTGGCACTCTTATTACTTGGATTTAAGTGTTTTGATGATACTTTTTTCTAACCCATTTTAAAAAATGTTCTGGTTCCTGCCTGATTTCAACAGATACAGTCAGCACAGGAGCCACCTCCCAGTTTTATAAAAAGTGACTTAGTATTTTTGGAAATTCAACTCTTCCTGCTGCCAGCTGTGTGCGTCGGGGCATTCTAATCAGCCAGCAACAGGCCACCACCACTCGCTTCCTATGATCAAATAATGAGGCTAATGAGGAATTTCAAATGCATGCCACCTCCATGCAGTCTGCTTACTTGAGGTGCTGAATTTCTAGCTCTTTGGGCGTGTAAAAATGTAGGAGCAAGAATGTCAATTTTGAGCCTATTTACTTAAAGTGAGGGAGAATCCTAAAGCAGTAGGTTTATTCCTAAAATCTGATTCTCATTTCTTGGATGATCTTTCATGACAGACAGTCTGTAAGGTGCAGCAGATAGATGTGGGGATTGTTCAGTTATGACAGTGGATACTCAAAAGCTGGGCAAACTTATTAAAATATCCTTTGTTGAGGATGCATCGCTTATTTTTCTCCAATTTATTGATGGATGGGTTGGTTTCACAGTTAGCCTGAACAGATGATCCTTGGTTGGCTTTTTGCTTCTGTTTATGCTGGAAATGAAGAGGTGAAGCCAGGTATCTCGAAAAGGAGAGGAAAGCTCAAGGAGAATGACTGGTCAGTGTGGAAGGGACAGCTTACCACTATTTGGAGCTGTCTGAGACAGACCACTCTTGTCTTCACTAGTGCAAGTCACCCTCCTTCCAGGAAAAACCACTCATGGTGCTGATTGCTAACAGACTTCTTCACCCTAAGAAGATTATTCTCCATAGTGTTCAGACTTCTAGTGACAGGAAAAGAGTTTGTAGGCTTTAATACTATTACCTTGCCATTTTTAAGCAGATGGCTTGTTGGGTGGAGGAAACATAGAAAGGGAAGGGAGATTCTAGTCCTCATCTAGTCTAGACAGAACTCAAATTATCTAGACCAGTCCTGACACATGACTGGCTAGTCTTTGTGCCAATGGAATCAATCCCACACTAAGCCTAACTTTATTTACCGAGTGCATCCCTATTTTGGGGTCTCTTCCCCTCAGTGGAGAGCTTTGGGTATGGTGAAAGCAAGTGTCTTTAAAAGTTAGCTCTACCCAATGGAGTTCTCTCTGCTGGACAGGCGGGCCTTTCTGAGCGTGCACACAGTGTCCTTTTCTCCTCCTTACTCTATGGGAGGAGTCTTTGGTACTGCAGGTGAATTATTCACTGGTCGCAAAGTCTGTTTATGCTTGGCAGCAGCCAGTGCATGTTGATGGGTTCTGGTGCCAAGGCTTTCTGTTCTCCAGGACACACATAGTGCTATTTTTCAAAGGTTCAGACACATCTCTATGGTGGTTGAGCCGTTACTCTGGTTTTTGTCCATCTTCCACTTAAACACATGGGACGTTAAACACCAAAGATGAATTTGCATCTTGTTTCTCTCGTAGGCTGGAGATTAACAGCTTAGTCCGTATTCAGAAATACGTATATTAGCGGATGTAAGGCCATAGCCCCCCAGGCGCACTCCTAGACTTGTTATTCGTTTGCCTTCTTAGTGCTTGACACATGCTGCTTGTAGGCAAAGTGCTTTGCTGAAGCTGGGGGACGTGAGCAGTCAGTTCAGTTGTGCACTTTAAGGTTGAAGAGTACCTCAGTGTGGATGTAATACCCTCTGTCTGTAGCCTCAATCAGGGTTTTGATATTTGTGTATTTGATAACTGAATGTTTTGTAAAACCGAACTTTCCCTTTCAAAAACAGCTATTTGCAGTTGTTTAAGTACTTGATTCTATGTCCCAAGTCTTGTCTATGTAAATCCCATGCATTGATTTCCTATGCAGTAGTAGCTACATGAGGAAGAATATAGATGTGCAGTTTTTCTTGTTGTTGCAGTCATCTGTAGTTGCATTTGTTATACAAGGTGAACTTTTCACAATTATTTTATTGTAAAAAAAGGAGGGATAAAGGGACACTGCAGCATAAAGATGTGACATTGGGTAAGTTAGTATTTCTACTTTTAACAAGGTCAGCAATTCAAAGGGAGCATCTGGTATTAGCCCGTAAGCTGGAAGGCTGCAGGTATGTTTGGAAAGGCAACTACATTGTTTCGTTCTAATGACAGCGATAAGATCTGTAAGACCCCTGCCTGTTCTCTTGTGACCTCGTGCTCAAGGTGATATTGCTGTAAATCTGGTTTTCTGCTTATGTGGTGTTTAGTTCTAGCTACACTCTTTTTACAATGGCTTTATTTTTCTTGAGGGTCAATTTTATACCTTTTTTATTTCTGCATTTATTATTCTGAGTCGTTCTCTTGAGGCAGCAGGTAGCGGGGGAGCACCCCCACGATGCTGTTGCAGCCATGCTCTGCACTGGGCCGAGGCACAAAGTGGTCTTTGGGCCCTTGTGGTTCCACTTATCCAGCTCTTGGTTCCAAGCACCAGCTGCAGGGGAGGGACCAATGTGGGCGCTCAGCTGCCACCTCTGCCTTTAGTTCCAAGTAACTTGTAAAAGTGTTCTACATTTTGTAACCTTTTTAATGTGCTAAAACTTGATTACCAGGTAACATTTGCAAATAAGGGGTAATTTGTGTACTTGGTTTTTTTTTTGTATTTTGGTCTGTTTTTGTTGTTCCCTAAATAAGGTCCTGCTCATTGAGCAAATAGTTGTTAAATCATTAATTAAAGGAATAAATGCCTTGTACTGTGTGCGTGGGACCAGTTTTGTCATTTTAGCTACTCCAGGTCCTGAGCCTACCTCAACAATCTTGTTGGACAATTATAATCAATCATAGCCAAGAAAACTGAACATCTTCCCCTCCATGCCTTTTTACATTAGAGCACAAAGGAACGAGATGAGACCACACGTACATCTTCCTCTAGTCACTGTTTAAACCTCGCCTACCCCATGAGGGCTGGGTAGAAGCATAGGACACAGCAGATATTTTCAAACCTTCACCTAGGAAGAAAATTCTTTTTAAAACTTCGTATGTGTCTTGTTAGTTGCACTCTACCTACCTCAACTCCCTCTCCATTGAAGTAGAGGAGCTTTCTTCCTAACTTTCTGTACTGTTCCTCCAGTATTTCACCATATTCATGGAAGACCAACAAGTATATGGAACAAAATATGCAGCGGTTTCTGCCTAAATGTTTTTAGACGTTATTGTTATGCAATATTTGAACATTTTCTCATTGGAGAAGTGGACAGGTAAGTCCTAACTTTGTTAAT
The DNA here is from genome assembly GCA_007922175.1 of Pelusios castaneus. Taxonomy (NCBI): domain Eukaryota; kingdom Metazoa; phylum Chordata; order Testudines; family Pelomedusidae; genus Pelusios; species Pelusios castaneus. The sequence goes on from ML685771.1 coordinate 16,884,548, forward strand.
CATTATAGGTGACATTGAGCCCTGATTAACAGGCTTCTAATTTGAAAAATCCCCCCACTTTGAGTGGTATCATCACTTACATTCAGAGCAGCAGAGGTCGGATTGCAAAACTGGTTAGCATCTTTACTTCAATCCCATGAACAGTATCATGGTGACACTACTATATTATTTGCAAATAGTGTTCGTTGAAAAGGAAAGCAACAAGTCATGCACACATATGAAATAGAGGTCATCATGAAAGCTGTGAGTTTCATCCAATCAAGGAACAGAATCAATACTGTTTTAGGATGGCCAATCATACACTTGGAAACCAAAACCATTGACACTAATAATGTGAAAGCACAGCT
>ML685771.1:16885294-16907257 GCA_007922175.1 Pelusios castaneus
GCTACCCCTTTGGAATTTAATTTATTAAGCTGGAAGTGTGGAGAACTCATGCAGAAAAGGAGCTGAAGTAATCAAACGGTTCCCTACAAATAACTGATGTAGCTATAATTGTCAGTTGTGTTGTTTATATGTTTTTGATAGCTAATGTTTGTCAAATTTCATCTTTCACCCAAGAAATGTAGCCTTCGTGCTCAGGGCCACAGATTTCTAAAAAGCACTACTCTAAACTGGAGTAGTGACCATGTTGTAGGGACCTTTTCACTGGTCGGTACAGCCGCCAACCATAATCCACACTTCAAGCGTGCACCATTTGGGAATATTGCCATGGGGAAAAGGCGAGTGGCTCTCTACTTGAATAGTGCAGGATAGAAAAGGATACAGGCTTTGCTATAATTAACTCCAACACTCCTGTGGACAGGTGACAAAATCTGGTAAAAGCCAAGATGGAAGCAAGTATGTTTGATTGCCAGAGCATTATCTCTGCGTGGGTGGCAGATTGCGGAAAAAGACTTGGTATTCTACATGCATTGAGTGATTTCTGACTTTAGCGGCAGCAGTCAAAACAAGCCAGTTCCTGAGAATTAGCGATGAGGTGAAAACTTCCGTAAAGGCCTTTTTACCAAGCTAATGACTACGGTCTCCAAAGTGTCCTATGACACGGTCACTATTGCTCCAGTACTTATCCAAGGGACACATACCCGCTGCCAGAGAGGCCACTTCTAAGAGCTGTTCATTTGCATGTTTTTACCCTTCAGATAAAGGATGCCTCCAACGCCTTCCTACAGAATGTCAAGACCTAAAAGTGATAGGAGTTGGAGAAAGCATTATTAAAGTTTTAAGGTACAGTTATCAGTCTGTAGATTAATGCTTAATAGAAACAAACTATTAAGCACAGGTTTACTGTTCGATGCTATTAGTCGCAATTTTAAAAAGTACTATAGAGATGTCAAAAAAGGTAAAACTTACTTATTCATCTAATTTTTCCTTCTCTGAAGTTGGCACCTGATGCTCCATGGTACATTAGAACTGGGTTATTTCTCCTCATCTTCCAAGTATGGAGGTGTCGTTTTTTATTAAACCTCTCCAGCTTCACAACATACCGCCAAAAGGTGGAGTTGTTTAGAGAACTCTTAACTCCCCAGCCAACTGCGCTGTCTTAGAAGACAACCTCTACATTCTGATTACTAACTGTAAGCGATTAATATTTCCAGGCTGGAGATCATATTTACTTCCTGATTGGAGAAAAAATGGAAAAACCGTGTGGCAAAGTTAGATCCCAGTATGAGAATCCCAAGATTTCTCCCTTTCTGAAGGAATGCTCCGTAGGAAGGATTGAGAATTCCCCTCCAACTGTGTGTATTCATTTATTTTAGCTCTATACTTGTCACATCTCCCAAAGATTTACTTGATGAAAGGATTAATGACAGCAGCAATTGTACCCTATGACTGGTTCTGCAGCCCTGCCCTGTACGAAAGACCAGACCCCTCCACCAGTCTGGCTCTGATTTGAAATCATTGGAAGTGGAGGGCACTCAGTAATTGGAGCTCTGAAGAAATGGGAGTGTTGTTACATGCTAAGCGCTTCTTAGTTAGACTGTCAGCTTTTCTTTACCACTAAAATACCAAGTGGGTCATGCCCCATGTGTTTCACTAGCTGGGAAAATGAACAGAGTGACTCATTTAAATCAAAATGCATTTCCACATTCAAGTCTAAATTCCTTTTTGGAACGCCCCATAATTCCAGAAGTTCAAAAATAACTATGAGCAAAGAAACATGAAAACAGCAACTGGTGATTCTTTTTCCTTATTTTATTGGGTAAATGATTTAAAAGGTAAGAACAATAGTGTTAAAACTACTACAATATCTTTCCACAGCCATATCTCACAGACCCACAGATAACCTTCTATATACTTTTTTTTTGCTTTTTCCTCATTTTTACCTTTTTTAAGCCATACTTATATTAAAATGCCCATTTCAACAGTTTCTTCACACTAATAGCAATTAAATGTTGGAAGGGAGGATCTAGTTATAATGGAAGGGGCTCAGGTAATCTGTGATATTGTTGTAATCAATAATCAAGTTACTAATAAGGAAGGAATTTATAAGGGCCCTATAAGCTACTCCAGGTAGCTCAAAGCCCATTCCATGTGTCACCACTGCATCACAGATAGCTCATTATGCTGGTGAACACTTCAAATAATTTCTTCATAACATATAAAACACTAAAATAACTTAGAAACTAGATCCAAATATTTTGAAAAGAATCAACTTTGATATACAAAAACAGTCATAAGTTGTTACAAAAGTTTCAAACAAAAGTTTGTCTTCTCAGTGCGTTTATGTACCAGCGCAGTTACTGGGTCCAGAGCAAAGAAAGAGGTTTTTATTTTTTCTTTAACAGTAATAAAAAACAAGGAAAACATATCTTTGTATATAAAGAATCATTGCTGGTCTTAAGAATAAATGTAACCAGAAACCCTTAAATCTGAGAGGCACACTTTGGGTTTCTATATTTTTAACATAAAAGGAAAGTCACCAGTTTATTTAAATGAAGGAGATACTCAGACTCCTCAAATAAACTTAATTTAATTAACATCACTAGCAAAAATCAGCTAGAAACTGTACAAAAATAAAAAAGTTAACTTTTAATCCTGCAGGGATTTTGTAAGGACTGGAAGGCAGGCTTTAGGAGCAGCATTTGGGCATGGCTGGAGGCTTCTTTGGTTCGATAAAACACACAAGAGATGTAACCTACTCCAGACAACAGTTTCAAAAACCCGCACATTTGAAGACAAGTAAAGAGGTCCATATACAAATGTCAGGGTGTGCCATGTCAATTACCTTGCTCATCATCATACTGCAGGTCAAAACTCCCTATTGCGCCCTTCACCTGCAGCATCTAGCACAGGTGGGTGGGTAAGTCAGTGCCGCAGCATATCCTGGGACAGAAGGAAGGCCACTTGAATCCTGACTGAACAACAACTGCGTGTGAGGTAGAGGGGTGCGCTGTCTAAATCAACATGAATCTGAGGAGACAATTTAAAAGCCTTTTTTAAATGAAATAAAGCAAATTGTTTGTTAACATTTTGCTTTAGAGAATCACTAAACAATAGTGAAATTACTTCACTGTATTTTAACTTCTTAAAGTACCCCACATAAAAATATTTCCACAGACCAGTATCCAAAAGGGCCATGAATGTAGTTAAATAAGAACATTCGTTTCTGATTTCACACGCTATTCTTGATCATGTTTAGAAAAGCAGACCTCTTCTGTCCCAGGGCATGTCTGAGTGAAATACGTGTGCATTTATTCAAATAGATAAGAAACAATAAACAGCAGTCTCAACACTTACATACTGAGAAGATAGGTGCCCTAGGAACACAGTAGATAATTGATTATTCTATGCCTGAAAAACCAGCATATTTCTCAGTATCTCATACAAAACTGATTGACTGACCACTTATCTGTAACAGTTCAGTAAGTGACACAAGATGCTGGTCCGGAAGGACCTGGGCATTAATTCATTTTAAAGCACACCTTTACAGTTTGTATAACACTCTTTGAACTATTTTTTTAAGCAACAGCTACTGAAGGATAGACAAAAATGCATTGTGCATTATGCTGTGTACAAAAAGGAGACAAAACGATCCTTTTTTCCCCCCCAAGCCATGATGGGAAGTATTGCTGACCTTGTCCTTCAAAACCTGCAGGATTATTTATTTCATCAGTATATCACTATTACACTGGTAAGAAATTCTGTATAACATCTGCATATATCGAGGATTTTTAAAAAATCTGATATGATTTTAGAGTCCGCATGACCAGTCACGTGACCTGCTCCAGGTTGATTAGCACCTTTAAATACATATATATTTTATATATAATAGATTTTTTTAAAAAAGTCTAACAATGAGCTCATACAGGAGCATGAGCATGCTGTAATGAGATGATGGGTAAAGATGGGGTGAGTGACTTTTTTTTTTTTGCAGCAGCAGACAATATTATTCAACTTGTGCTCAGGTTCCCTATGAGGGCAAGAAAAAACTTTCAGTTTAGTAGCCACTTGCTTGTTTCTACTGCAAAACTTAATCCACTTTAAAATGCTCCCGAAGTAGAAACATAACAGGTTCATCCAAAATATCCTCTCTATAAACATCTATTGGTTTTGGTTTGGTTTTTTTACAGTGTCTGCCTTGCGCATCTCTTGGCTACTGAATTTTCAGGCCCTCTTGTTTGCTTATAAATTAAGGCATCAGAACTGAAAGTGTGAATATTTGGACATCAAATATTGTGGATGAAGGAATACCAAAGACCTTCTGTAAGAACCATCTTTAAAACAAATGCAGCAAAACCTCCCTTATATTATGAGCAAGCAGTAACTATTTACCCAATTATCTTTCAAAACATAAAAGTTTGACTGATCAACTAGCAATCTGCCATTTGCCACACCAAAGAATTAATAGCTCAATCTTATGTCTTTTACCTGTTTAGAATACATATTGTTTTATACACAGACATCCATTATTTGAAATATTTGGGGATTTCTGCTTAATGTGTTTTAATCACCCATCTGTAGGGGCCATTTTCTATGACACAAGGTGTATTATCCCCTTGACTATACAGTAAACTATGGTTGGTGTTAAGGGGAGTTCTACAGCCCCAAGAAGCAAGGAAAAAAGAGGCCCCAAATGTTCAGGGCATGCTGCTATGCCACACATACCTTTTATAAATCCCATCTCCATTCTACAGCTGTTTAAAAAAAAAACAAGAAAAAAAACAAACCCCAAAACAACTGATCGATACAGTAAATGAATTTCTACCTCTTTGTAGTGGAGAAAAGTTATCAGAATTATTTCACAGTACTTGCATCTCTCCAGGACTCTTCCTGCAACAGGTGCAAACACCTGAAATCATGGCATATTTGTCCTGTGCTTTTTCTCCAATCCCAACACTGTTTCTTAAAACAGCAAATACTTGTTACCTGGCTAATCACGACTTAATAAAACTTAGGAAACCCACAACTTAAAAAAAAAAAAAAGAATAAGGTAGGAGAGAAGAGAAATTCTTTCACAATATGCTTGATCAAAAGAATCTCAATTTAAAAAATAATTGAAACTGGATCTGTAGAGAACTGATCATGGTTTGCTAAGCTGTCTCATGCTTTTAATACAGTTCTTCCTATGATTTTTATTTAACTTATGTCCTAGATTAAAAAGGCACAAAAATCTAAATTTATTTTTAGAACTTTGCCTACTCACCAATCATTATTCAAAGGAAAGTGACTCCTGTTTGGAGAGGCATCTCTTTTCTGCATTGCAAACACTGCTTTGGTGTCTGATTCTGAGAAGGGCACAGTGCCATCAATTCCCATATAATGGGCTGAGAATTGAGGGCACTTAATAACCTGCTGGATCAGGAAAGTTGTCTGTAATCAATTAGACCAATCCATCCTGAAATACTTCCTATCATCATTGCCTATTATGCTAGGTATAACAGCTTCACTTCATCTGAAGTATCACTGCTCTTCAACATCTAAGCTCATGTATTTAACTACATGAAATAAAGAACCTTTACTACAGGGATGGGGAATTATATGCTTAATACTTGAATCTCTGATATGTTTCATTCCCTGTAACAACTATTAATGCAACAGTGACAACTTGCTCAAAAAAAAGGAAATCCCTAATTGTAACCCTTAAACATCAAACTCTTCCTTCCATCCAAAGTCACAGAAAACTTTGATTGATATAATTCAATGTTAATGAAGTAGAAATTTAAAATTGTATAAAAAAAACACAAGGGTTTTCTATATGCTGCAAAAAAACCCCGCATTGAGTCAAGAAAAAAGAATTATGGGATCTTTGTAATAATGCAGTTTTCCCATCCGTTGCCATGATGAACCTGACCAACCGTGGAAAAGTATCACCATGGCAACGGAAACTACCATCATAAAATGGTACAGTAATAGAGATAGCTAGACCAAGAAGGGGCAGGGTCTCCTGGGAAGAGGTCTGCAGAGAGGTCCAGTGACTGGTCATGTGGCTCAGTGTCAGGAATAATGGTTGTATGGTGGAAGGGGGTGCCCAATGCCATTTTGGAAGTGATGATGCTGACGATGGGCAAGGTACTCTGTGTAGCTCATAGTCATCTTCTCACTACGGTACCTAAAAATGGGTGAAGAGAAAAGTCTTAAAGGGTTTTAAAGGAAACCATTAGAAACACTGAGGTTAGGCTTGGAAGGAGAATGTTGGTAAACATCAACTCTGTATGCACACAAACCGACAAAATATTTCCATGAATAGTAACTAAAACGTACAGAGAGGCAACACAAGAGAAATGCTGCTTCAGAACTTCTATGTTTGATTTAAGGATATTTACTTGTATATTTTGACATGTGCTGACAATTTGCATTAATAAAACAAAGTTTTACTTTTTGAATCTGTCTACTGTCGTTATATAATTACTGTCTGACAGCCCTCTTCCCACCCATAACTGAAAATTTAAATGCATAAAAATAGAAAAAATGCTTTAAAAGAAATGGATATTATCCACCACAAATGTTCTGCCAACCTAACTGAAGTTATGAGTTCATCGGGTTTTTGGGGGGTTTTTTCCCCCATAAGCAGCACTTTCATTATTTTGCTGCTAGGGGTCAGGGTCTAACCTCAGTTTTAGTGGTGCAAACCCAGAGAAACTCCATGGATTTCAGTGAGGTCAGACTGTATTAATTTCTTTTAATTTCTTTAATGCTCGTATCTGGGTGACTTTTAATACTGAATATATCCAAAGTTATAAATGTCTTCAGAAGGTGTTTCTTATAAACAGCACTTGTCCAAGGAAGTGGTAATAAATCTACATCAATTGGTACAGGGTTACTCCATATCTTTAGCCATCTTTCCCCTCCAAAAACTGAGATTTGAGAACCACATTCCCCAAAATCCATGTGGAATCCTCTCATGTAACTTCTCTAACAGTAAATGGCCACAATCTGAACCAAAGTCTGCTTTTATACTGGTGCAAAGGCAGAATAATCCATTGACGTAAAAATGAAGTCACCTGCCTTTTTCACCAGAGCCTGGTATACAGTTAAAAGTTAGGTTGACAGTTATCTATGGCTGTCAAGGGCGTGAAGAATTCACACTTCTCAGTGCTGCAGCTATGCCCACCTAATCCTTAGATGCAACAGAGTTGACAAGAATGCTTCCATTGACCCAGCTCCCCTCACTTGGAGAGGTGGCATTCCTATAGAGATCAGAAAACCCTTCTGTCACGGAACTATGGTGCTAGTATGACAGCTGTGGCTCCCACAGTGTAGACGTGGCCCAAGTCTAACCAAGAAGCATCTGGCCCATTAGTTTGTTTCTCTCAAAGTTTACCAATTCAACTGCAAACCACTGCTGCATTTACACTTGTGCTGTATCTTATCTTAACACTGGAACTTGTGCATTTGTGCTGAGACGATAGCGCACTGTATTGCCACAAACTGATTGAAAAGATCAAAAATATAAGAGGAGCACAAATGTACTTAACATGATAGTGTTTGTTCGTGATGTATTAATTTATCAAAAGGCTTCAGGTTGTGGCCGAAAGACTCATTTGCGCGGTTCCTCTGTTTGATGTTAGGTTGGCACTCACTGTGTTGTATGGGTAAACTGATCTTGAATGAAATCCCCTTCCATTCTAAAACTAACCATAAACTTGGCAGCTAATAAAGTTACTTGAATATGTGTCAAAGGAGGCCAAGGGCAGGCTGAAATTAGAATCACATCTGCTTGTTTAACCAGATAGAAAAATACAATGCTACTGCTAGCCTTTTCCTGAACCGTAAACCACTTTGTTTAGACATTACAAGAATGTTTGTCGGAGAAGAGAGAACTAATTAAAGTTAATGCCAATACTGGAGCTCAAAGGATGGCTGGAGCTACTGGCGGCACTTTGAAGTATGGATCATGAGTTTTGGTCTATTAAAACTTTATTCACCCCCTAATCTCTTGAGATGAGAGAGACGTTGTGCCTCGTGCATGAACTGTCTCAGTATTCTGGGAAGGAAAGGGGGCATCAGCAGCTGCTTGACAACACAGCCACCATTTTAATACAGAAAGGACCAGGAGCATTGCTTGAGGCAGTGTTATCTGAGAAGCATTTATTATTTCGCTATTACCCTGTATCGCAGCTGTCAGTAGGAGTCACTTGAATTAAGGTAACACATTTAGCAGATGTGGAATACTGAGGGGCGGGAGGAGTCCTCTAAATACTTAGTTTTGATGACTTCCCAGATGAGGCCAATAATTCTCCACTGGTTTGGGTGCTGTGGATGCGAGAGAGAGACTACACCTGAGCTGGAGGGATTATTTCCAATTTGTGCTAGCTTCAATCAGGCTAATGCTAAAACAGAAGTGCATCTGCGGAGGCACAGGCAGCGAGCTGGACTAGCCACTTTGAGTGCTGTCATTTCTATGAAAGCTCGTGCAATAAATAAATGTGTTAGTCTTTAAAAGTGTCACAGGACTCCTTGTTTGTTTTGCTGACCTAGACTAACACAGCTAACCCTCTGGAACTTGTGTCTCTGTCAGTCTTATTCTTTGAAAACAGGAGGAGACTAATATTCCTAGGGTCTTGTGACTTGCGGAAAGTCCTATATTAAAGCTCTGTCATTAACTCGAGGAGGAGGAGCTTCCCCTGTTGTCTCCGATTAGTTCCTTTCTAAGTAAAAGGTAAAGAGTTACAGAATTCAAAATATTAAGAGCTTATGTTTTCTATATCTGGTAATTCAGTTTGGTTCTGCAAAGCCGAGCACATCCCCTTGACCCTCAGGACTGTATAGTTTTATCTATGTATATTCTTCACAATAATCACATTGACGAGGAGAATTTTGGATCGAGTTGGCGGTAGGCCACAAATACAGTATTTTTCAATGATCAGATCATGGCAAGGTGGAATTCAGGACTGGAGAATGGCTGGACTTTATTCAGGCTCCAGAGGCTTAAAACACCTGTGGATCGAGAGGTTTGGCGTCTCTTCACAGCAGTCTAATGGGTGGCCAGCAAAGGGGCACCTGAGCAGGTCTGTGGTATCGAAACTTTATTTCTAACGTTGCATTGTCATACATGAAAATAAAGTCAAATTCCAAAGGGGTAGCCGTGTTAGTCTATTGTAGAAAGACAACAGAGTCCTGTGGCACTTTTAAAGACTAACAGATTTATTTATTGCATGAGCTTTCGTGGGAGAAAATCCCACTTCGTCAGACGCTTTGAAGATAGGATTTTCTCCCACGAATGCTCCTGCGATAAATAAATCTGTTAGTCTTTAAAAGTGCCACAGGACTCTGTTGTCTTCATGAAAATAAAGGACAGACATTTTGTCTTGCTTGTTAGTTTCTTTTCTCCTTGTTTCAGTACTTGAGGTGATAAAAGAATAAGTATTCCTATATAACTCTATCTTGCTGATGTTGCTAGATTGAAATAAATTCCAAATAGGGTGATTCTCTACAAAAAGACAAGGGATGTAATTCTATGTTTAGCAATCACTGTAGTGGTATGGGTATGGGAGGAATGCCATTTGGCCAGGGTTGTTACAAATCTGAGTGACAGGTCTGGTTCTGCCCCTGCCTGTATGCAGCAAGTAGAATCCAAAGAACGAGAGAGAGAAACTAAAAGGCAAGACAAGTTTGGGTGGATTTTAATCTTTTTCTCCAAAAGTGTACAAGATGCTTCAGAAGAACGATTTTAAGCTATGGGGACAGTCCAAAAATAAATAGTTTAAGAGGCAGGAAATCTTGTGCAGTCTTAGCATGAAACAGGTTATGTAACAGAGCCAGACCAATTGTGACTTTTGCTCAAAGACTGTGTCCAGGCAGTAATGCTTTGTGCAATATACTGGCATAGTGGGGGTGAGCGTGACTATCTGTAGTGGCTATTCCAAGCAACCACAAAACCTGATATTTAACTCACTGCTATTGGTAGCCTACGCTTTGGTACTGAAGATCCTCAATTCTGTCCCTTGTAATAACTTATGTGAAGAGTGATGATTACCACATGGCTACCCTGAAAATTTCATGGACAGAAAATGATCAGTGGCTTGTTAAGGAAGCAGACATTACTCTTGTCATGCCTTAATGGGATCTCAAAGTTTCAGTTCTGTAAAGGAGTAGTAATGAGAGATTCTTCCCCATGGTTCTTTTGGAAACACGTCCTGGGTATTGGTGCCAAATGAATCAAAATATGCTAACAGGACTTTAGTAATCTCATGGTCCGTAGATGATGAGTTTACAGAGTAAGGTCTTATTTGAAATAGACTCAGTGACTTGAGAACAGGATTGACAGCATGATGGCTGATGGAAGTGGAACTTCATTACCACCTTTGGAAGGAATTCAGGGCAAGGTGTAGCACCATCTTATCCTTAAAACATTTGATAAGGTGAGGCTTGAAGGGAATTCACTGTCTAATGAAGCAAGTGATACCAGGGAAGAGTCTCTAAAGACATGCTATCAGTTTTCCAGTCTCCAGGGCTATGTCTACACTAGAAAAGTTGTCTATTTTATTAAGTCAACTTAATAAGGGTGACATAGCTTTTCTAGTGTAGACATAGCCCCTTTTCGACCTTATTAAATTGACTTAATAAGGTCGATTTAGGTGCTAATCCCCATCCACACTGGTTTAGGTTGATTTAAGGAATTGACTAAAGACTTAAATTGACCTAAAACTAGGTGCTAAGTCAACTTAAGGAACAGCTTAAGTTGACTTAATAAAAGCCCAGTGTGGACAGGGAGTAAGTTAGGTCGACTTAAACCTCTGTAAGTCGACCTGACTTGTAAGTGTAGATGCACTAAAAGTCAACTAACACTGCCTAGTTTGTGTAGAGGGAGTAAATTCTAGATTTAAGGATTCTCCTCTGAGAATGCCCTTCTCCAGCTCAATAATATAGGGACCATTAGCCCGATTATCCAGTTTGTGCTCCAACCCAGTAATAAGGGTAATGTAACGTATCACCTTTCTTTCAGATAGGTTGATGGTAGTGGGAGGATACGGTGATTTCATAGCAGAGGCATATGAGGCACCTGTACAAGCTCAATTTTGAGTGGTGAGAGTTTCTAATCACCCTCAAACCCTAAAGGGCTTATCTATTACAACCAATGCACTAACTTTGGAAAGTAAGAGCTACCACACCCCTATGTTTTTTCCAATTTGCAATCTTTGATGTATACAAATGTATACTTACAAATGTCAGCATGAATTAGAAAAGTCTTGTATTATACAGCAATTCACTCTTCCCTTGCTGATTGTTGTTAACTCCTGTTATGCTTAATGGAAGTTACAGATACACAAAGGACCACCGATGCACAGGGAAAGAGATTACTAAGTCTGTTGCTATAAAGGAAGACTGTACTCTTAATATTTTAGCAGAGGTCTATGGAAAAAATAAATCATGGCAATATGAAAATAACAAAACTTATCTCCAATGTATCCCCTAATACATACCTAGTCAGTTTTATGGTTTTCCTGAACTCATTAGTAATTGGAGCTTTGTAGCCTCCTTTCCTCAATAAGGAATCTATGGTCTGAATGTGGTCCCATCCTGTTAAGTTTATCAGAATAAATATCAGCAAACAGCATGTAATAAAACAGACTGTGCATTAAAAATATCACTTCGTTACATTTTTACATCTACTCCACTGAAGTCCATTATTAAGATTCCCATAGAGTTGTAACATGTAAATTCCAGTATTCCTAAGAACTGCCTCTGGCAGGAAGTTCCATCTACAAGATTTCTTCCTACATCACAGTAAGTTTATTAAGCAAAGCAAAGATCTTGCATGTAATTTAAAAGTAGACCTAATATAGCCATGCTTTCTGGATATGGGGAAACAAAAACTACATCCTCCCAAAGTCTAAAGGCTGTAAAAGAAAATAAGGACTTCATCCTACTGTGTCAAGGTCCTTACAGGCACCCTTTAAATCGTATTGAAATAAAATGTAAATACTTGAAAATCAAGTTTCTGTTGGAAGTATTTCTCTAAGCGTTACTGGCTCAAAGCATGCTTTCAGGGGTGCAGGCAGAGGATAAAAAAATCTGACAACTCATCCTCAATGGTATGTGGTATGATATGGTAAGTGGCATTAATTTTAAAAATGATCTTTTCAATTTCAGCATTACAACACTAAACAGGTTGCTGGCAGTTGGTTTATACACTTTTGGATTACTAACTCATAAATAGTTTAGGTTCACTGGAGTTCTCCTCAGCAAGTCTTTTACACTATTTTAAAGCAATATATAAAGATCAAATCTGAATACATAATATCTCAATAACATGTAGAAAATGAACAGTGCCTTTTTGGTGATAAAACAAAGAATTAGATGTGTTATGTCGGAAGTATTCAATGCTTACATTATTCAGATAGGTGTCTAACAAAACTAAACATATAATTGAGGATGCTTTAAAGAAACCAGGTTTTTATACATGAACATGGTTTATAAAATAGATAAAGTGCTCTCTCTTTCTCTCTCTAGCAATTTCAACCTAAAGAAGTTCAGGTAAGTTACTTTATAAATATAGTGAAAGTTGTCTTAAGTGAACATAAAAGGTCTCAGCAAAAAACCACTTTCCTAAAAGATGTGGATCTATAACTACAGGTCAAACAAAATTGTATTGGAAATCTTAGGCATAATTTTAAGTGGTCACTTATGGACAGGAAGTTGCATATTCAAGGTCATCCTTAGTGCAGATTTCTCTTTATCTTTTGACCCACCAAATCAAACATAAGGAGGCAAGAGTAAAACAAATGCAAAAATGAAAAATGCTGAGTCCTTGCTGGAAGAGAAAACATTAGTAAGTAGTACTTAGTGGATCAGCACAATACTGCCAATAAACAGAATTAGTATATACAGTTCTTCCAAATTATGGCTGTGCCTCTTTAAATCTGTGCCTCTTTAAAAAGAGACACTTTTCATTTACAAAAGGATTCTGAACATAAAGTATAAAACCAACTCCCTTGTACCCACCCAAAAACAACGGGAAGCCAAAGCTCTTGAAGAGGATTAAGTGCCAGCAGTGACAGTTTAGCAAGAGCAAAACTTCAGCATTGAAGGTTGAGAAATAACTCCATTGTTAAGATCCATGAGCAAATCATTCCATCACTAAGTTCAAAGGATTTTCCATATCACTAATTGCAGCCGTTCAGCTGTATGAAAACTGGTAGCTTTTAATAAGCATTGTACCACCCCCTACCTCTTTGATTTTGCATAGTGCTTCTACTTTACGGTCTATGACTTCAGTAACAAACTGCTACAATTTATTCAAATCTTCCCAATGAAGGGATTGATTTTATACAGGCATGTAAGTAGCATTTATAGAAGAGTCATTCCTTACAGTTAAGTATTGCTCCATCATCTGACATCAGTGCAAGGTCAAATATTGCATTTTAGGGTTATATGTACGTTTAAATTCTTCACCAGATCATATGAAATAAAGTGCAACAATGACCTTGCTCCTTTGCAACCTCCGGTAAGTAGGTGGCGGTGCGTTTTGATCCTTTTTCATTGATGAATTCTATTCTAATACCATGTACACCCACCTGAAAGAAATTGGCAGTTTTATTAGTACGTTTAAAAAAATAATACAATATAAATATATAAAGACAATATAAAATAGTACAATATCTAATGTGAAAAATCCCAAGATGTCTTCTAAGGAAAAGATCACCCAATCTGAGAATTCGTTGTTTTTCTAAACACATTTCAAGGGTGTTCACAAAGCAAATTTAGCTCTCTTGTCCAACGGAGCCTTGCCAGGGTAGTGGCATGGCGCACACACCCTACAATGCCCCACCAAAGTGCTTCATCTCTGACCGGAAGGGATCCCCAGTTGAATTGAGAGTCATTTGGTCTCCATGTCATTCAGTGCTTAACTTCTCTTCTGATCCTGCTAACAAGGGTGTCATTATATGATGTGAACTCTGTCCACCAGAAAGTGAACCAAGATCACCAGCTGCAGACCACAGGCAACCTAACAGCTGGCAGATCAAATGACTTATGGCCATTAACGTCTGGGATCTTGTCTGAAGTGGCAACCAAATGGTGAAAGGTTTGCTCTATTGCCAATCCCTTGAACCTTCCAGTCTATGAAATTGTCACCAGTGTATGAAGAAAGGGGGGACAGGAATAAAAGAGCTATTTCAAAGCTTTGGGAAGCTAGTCAACTTCAACTTCATATTTCTATATATAGCAAGACTGTTTTCTGGAGTAAGGTCTGCTGCCTACAATGAAGAATCCAAAACTGCTAACAAAGGAGCTATGTGCAACTTTCATGAGATGTTCCAAATTCCAAAAAGAACAAGGTTGGGTGCTACTGAAGCATTGTTTGCAAAAGTAATGCGCGTGTATGTATTTTCAAGGGTATAATAATTCTTTAAACACTTGCTCTTGATCAGTTTGTTATAAGACCTCCAGCTGGGACTGAAATTTCTATCAACATTTGATAAACAGTTTTCAGTTACTTTTAAGTACACAAATGTAAACATGAAATATTAGTAGCCTCAGATTTTTACTCTTGTGCTCCTGGAAGTACAATTTATTTTTCCCTAAATTTTGCATGTGGAAACATGGGTATTGTGTGTTTAAAAGCTTACAATGTTATTTGGTTTAGATACCTGTTTTTTTGGCACAAACTAATTTGATTTCAACAAAAAAGTGTACAAGATTTTTAGAATGAAGACTTACTCTAGAACTGCATGGCAGCCAAATTGAAAACCAGTGGTTAATACAATCAAGCACATTGGTTCTCAATTGGACGATTGGCCTGGAACACACACAGATATTTCATGGTAAATATTATTCAAAATCATTTCTGTCTTAGTATCTTCATGTGGCTATGAGTGTGGGGAGGGAGATTATCTCTGGTGTTCTTGATCTGAGAATTCTCTTTATCAACCTACCATGTCTTTATGAACCTTTTTTCTCCAGATGACTGATTCATAAATTCATTCAGAAAAGTTTTAACGCTAACCCCCTTCATATCAATTAGTCTCTCAATGTCTTACAGTTCTGAACCTAAATATTCAAGTCACCAGGTATAATTTTGTTTAAGAAGCCAACTTTGTACTCTACGAACCAGAGGATTCTGTTATGGCAAGCGGAAATTTGCGAATGAAAATTTTAAGCAGAATCTGCCTAATTTATTCCTAGGATCAAGGAAACCTAGAAACATTATGCAAACTGTAAAACCATAACGAAATGACAGTAAACTTCAAATTAATACAAAGCTATGCACATCATGTGAAGCTTAGGTGTCCCTTTTTTTACTGTAGCAATTTACATCTGTTTTTTCAGATCTGTATTGCAAAACAAATTGATTAGAATAGAAAAGTAATTACAGATTGAATTAATTTAAAGGGTCATTGACCAGCTAAAACCCAAAATGTATTTTGACCAAAACATTTATGTTTACATACATGCACTGACAGTTTTAAATATTCCTACATGCCAGAAACTGAAAAAATTACCTATCAGCCCTCAAACACAACAACTGTAACTCCTTTGAGATCTTTGTATATTACACCATGTGGATCTGGACAGGATCCAATTGTTATAGACACTATACAAACACAGTGCAAGATGTCACTGCCTTGAACACCTTGCAATCCAATATATGGAAAAGCTCAATGAATAAGTTAAGCAAGCAACTGAAGGTAGAAAGGGGAAGGACAGACAAGTGTAACATTGAAGCCTCATAGTTATATAGCCTTAGTAGCATACAACTTGACCACTGATTCAGTTTTAAACCTTAACTTTTAAAAAAACCTTCTATTTCCAATTTGTACAAAAATATTTTATTTAGCCTCTGTGTGTGGGGTCATTTCCAGGCTCTTGTTATTAATCTACCTATTTCCATGCTGGTTCTACCAGGCAACTCACAGAGCAGTCTCCCAGGGCATTGGTTGTGGTGTGATGTACAGATGCCCCATCTTCCCTCTTGCTGGCTTTATGGAAATAAGCTAGAAGGGTACTGCTATTGTTTTAATTTACAAATTGGCAATTCCTTTATGGATCATGCAGACAGAACCGATAAAGAGAGCAATGGGATAAGAATCTAGGTAAACAGATTATGTGATGCATATTTTCACTGCATTCACACCCTATATTTGGTGGTGGTTCAAAGAAGTGCTAGAATTTTATCAGTGTTGAAGCTCTCATTGGACAGCACCCATAATACATTTCAGTCCACGTGGGAACAATCAAAGGTTTTAGGACGGGTTAAATTTCAGCTTATCAACTCATCTCACAGTTGACAATTACTTGATTCAAGCATGGTCTCTACCATGGATTTACATACGAGTCCTGAGCTGACTCTGGAGTCCAATCCTGGCACCACAAATCAATCTGCAATAGGTACAGACATTTCCTCGTGGGTCAGCTGCCTGCTGGTAGAAAGTTCTTTCATTTTCCTTCCTTCTCTCTCTTTTCAGGTTTGAGGCAAGAGGCTTCTCCTTGAAGCAGGCCAATGTCTAATGGAGGATATGGCACCACACACCTGGTTAGTTGGTGGCTTGCTCTTCCCAATTTATGACGTCCACTCCACATTAGTTTTCTTAAGATATGCTTTCAATACATCTTTTTAGTGTTTCCTCTGACCACCATGAGATCTGTGACCACAGGTAAGCTGATAGTAGAGAACTTGTTTTGGGAGATGAAAATTTGGCATCTGCACACGAAGTCCAGTCCAATGTAGTTGGTGCATAAGGATCATTGCTTCAAAGCTGGTGACATTGGCTTCCGTGAGGATGCTGGTATTAGCGCAGTGATCTTCTTACTTGATGTGAAGGATCTTTTGGAGCCATTGTTAGTAATACAGCTCTAAACTCTTAAGGTGTTGTCAGTAGGTCATCCAGGTTTTGAATCCATAAAGGAGGGTAGGGATGACAAGTGTCTTATAGACCTGGATATTGATGTCCTTCCGTAGGGTCACTATCTGTGAAAATGCATCACAGCAATTTCCCAAAGGAAGCATTTGTGCACTGGATCCTTTGCTGAATCTTTTGCATTTTGAGAGAGTTGGGTAGCAAGGTAACAGAAATGCTCAACTGTTTCCAAGTCTGTCCCTCAACAGCAATTTGTTGTGGCTCATGTACAAGACCTGAGGCAGGGTGATAGAGCATTTTAGTCTTCTTAATGTAAAATGACAGTCCTTGGCTTTGTTAGGCTTGTATAAAAAAAATCCAGTGTGGAATGAAGGTCATTCTCAGTATGCATAGGATACATTTTCAGGAGGGCACAGTTATCACATACTAAAGAGCAATGGACCCTCTGAGGATTTTAGACTTTGAGCAGAGTCATTGAAGATTAAAAATCCATCCACCCATTCCATATTGAACATCAGCTCCAGTGGGGAGATGATTTTTAACGAGGACCAGAATGACGGCTAAATAGATGGAGAACAGGGTTGGGACAATAACACAATCCTGCTTGATCTTGATTTTTATGACAAAAGGGTCCATCTCCAAGCCATTACAGAAAATAGCTGCAGTCATCTGATCATGAAGAAGCCTTTTAAGACCTTAATAAATTTTAGAGGACAACTAAATTTGGCCAGCACCTTCCATATATGGCTTCAAGACTGACAGAGTTGAAGGCTTTTGGTAAATTGATGAAGACCATGTACAGATCTTGATTTTGCTACCAAGTATGGTCAGAAATTGCATTGAGAGTCTACAATATTTCCTTAACAAGGGGAAGCAACTTATTTAAGAAAACAGAGCAAGAATCTTTCCTGCTGTAGCTAGCAAGGCAATGTCTTGATAATCTACACACTGACTTGTCTTCTTTCTTAAAGATTATAACAATATTGGTATTTCTCAAGTCTTCCAGAATCCTTCCATTATACCAGATCTGAAGAAAAAGTTTGTTGAGATTCTTTGTCACTTCCAAACTTGTAGACTTTGGCTGATACACCATCTGGTCCTGCTGTCGTTGTCTTAGTGTGTATGATGGCTTGTGTTACTTCTTTGAGGGCGGATCAGCTCTTGATCTCTTTCATGTTGTGGAGGTATGGATTCAATAGTGGCATCTGAGACAGTTGACTCTTGGTTCAAGAGTAGCTTAATATGCTCCTTCCATCTGGCTTTGATGGATTCACTGTCCTAAAGCGTGTTGACTCACCCTGGGCTCAGAGTTCTGTTAGACCATGGGAGTGTGCACCATAAAAAACTCATGTTGCCTGGGAAAAACTCCTCATGTCATATTTATCAGTGTAAAGCTCTATCTCCTCAGCCTTTTCATGCCACCACCTATTTTTGATGTCATAAATTTTCTTTGGGGCTTCAGCCTTGAGTTGCTTATATGACTTTTTCTTTTGTTTGTGTAATATATCATTTTGTCATATTTGATCATCTTTTCTTTTCCACTCGAGCAGGCCCTGAATCTCAGCATCATTCTCATCAAACCATTCTTCATGATGTTTGGTGAGAAGACCAATGGATTCAACGCAAGCTGAGAGAATGTCGGCCTTTAATCCTTTCCAGGTATTTTCATTGTCATCAACTGTAGGCATGGTGGCAAAGCTCTCTTGGAGAGACTGCTGTACTTTCTCTCGAGTCACTATATCTTTAAGAGACTTGACATTGAATGTCTTTCATACTGACTTTTCTGTTTATGATGCTTTGAAGTGATCTGAAAGTTCATGATTGATCTAACAAGATAAAATGCTGTCCTATAGTCATCGGTTCCATGCACAGCCCTCATACTGCAGACATCCAATCTCGAGCTCTGGCAATAATATAGTCAAGAAGGTGCAAATGGCTGGAGCTCTAATTCTCTTTTCTTTGTCTAAAGATGGCATTCATGATAACCAGGCCATGTTCTGTGCATTTCCTCAAAATAAGGATGCCACTGACATTTGCCTTCCTTACTCCATCTTTTCCAATAGCACCATTCTAAAGATCCGACTCATACCCAACTCTAGTGTTGAAATCTCTGAGAATGATTTTGTCCTTGGAAGTATTAGTTAGGACTCGGTCAAGAGCTGAGCAGAATTGTTCCTTGGTATTCTCGTCAGCATCTAATATGGGGGCATATGTGCTGATGACAATTGCAAACAATTTAGTTCAAGTTGACTGGAATAGGTTTAAGTTTTGTATGGTTGCTTTTAAAAAAACTCTATCCTGGTGCACCAATTCTGACACACCTGTTCACTAGAAACTCTAAGATTACTATCTAATTTCATACAGACTGATAAAAAGCTATCTCTGTCTTAGTACTGACTTTCATCTGATTATCAAACCCAACAGCCACAGTCTGAAGAGTTTTCTACAGACTGCTGACATTTCTTCAAAGGACAACAAATTCAGGCTAACAGTCCATTTCAAATTATTTTAGGAACCAGAAGTTGACAACATACTGCCCATTAGAAGCCTGAATGTTTATGACACTATGCTTAATGTGGAACTACAGGAAAAACTTGGCTAATTTTTTGTGCTGTTCAAATTCTGACTTTTCTTGATGTCAGGAAGGCTTATTTCAGTATCCCAAAGCTTTCTCAAGGAATCTCAATCACTTTGTGGTGAGGAAAACATAGATCTTAACAGAACAAAAATAAATGATTGAAGGAAAAGTGTTGGGGAAACCAATCTGTGACAGGGTGTTAGTGATGGAAAAGTTTTTGCTTCCTTCTGTATTTTCAAAAAATAGAAAGGCAGAAAATGTATAAATTAGTTTGTCTTTTAGATATTAACAAGGTATCTACTTCCAAATAGCCAGAGTCTATAGTACCAAAGTTCGCCTCATGAAACTTGCAAACATATTTTGTACTTGTCCTATTCAACTGCAGAATCCAATTCTTTTCCTCTCAGGGGCTCCTGATACAACATCCTGTACCTCTCTCATGGGGTAATGGACTCAGTGACCTATTATGCAGAACAGATAAGAACCTCCTTCTTTTTAGGGCTGAAGAAAACCAAACAACTTCCTTTTTAAAAAGATTCTGGAATCCACTGTCCTGCTTAGTTATGTAGCAGAACATTTTTTGTGTTTCATTTCCCCTTTAGAGCATTCTATTATAAGAAAATGCCTCACTAAACAGTATAGGATTCCCACGCTGATGTGAGTTGAGGGTAAATTTTCACACCTCCCCCCCTCCCAAGGAATTCAAGAGCAAAAAAGCTATAAGCAAAAAAATTAATTTTGGAGAGGAGGGAATTGCTGTGTCTGTGCAGGAAGGGTGACCTTAGTGGAGGAGTGGATGGATCAGGAAGGTGACTGGAAGAATGGTGACAGAAGCAATAAAACTGAGTTTGCTTTGGGGATGGATGGCTACAAGGGAAAATGGAATGGGAGAACAAGTCCCATCAGATACCGGTCCGGTGGGTGTGAAATGGTACAGAGCTGACTGCCTCCATGTCAGTAGCCTTAAACAGTATTTTCCCTCCACGAGCTGCTTCCCCATTAGCCCTCTGGTGTCTACATTCTCTACTAAAGAGCATTACCATTAAAAATGTATCCTAGAATTTATGGCACTGCCTGTCTCAGAGCCTTCCTTTGCTGGAAAGGCTGTGACAATCCACACAAGTAGCCATCGTACCGCAGTAGTGGAGAGATGTCTCATGGGAGGAAGACTCTGTATTTAGAGAAACGAGGAGACAATGCATATCTGCCCAGAACCCATTTCAAACCACCACGTGTCTGATCTACTGAGGCATAATGCAATCATATACAGTCATGCATGAATGGAGAACCCTGTATTATATTTTATGAAGTGTCTTCATAAACCACTGTTCTGAAGTGATCCTTTGACAGTAACTAGAAAAAGGTGCAAACCTTTATAAAAGGTGAAATGGCGGCAATTTGAAAAATCATATGGGAGCTAATGGCAGTCAATTCACTCATGTCTCCTGTTTACTCGCCTGAAGTCTCTGCTGCAAAGAGGTTCTCCCACTGCTTGCTGCAACTGAAAAACTGATCTCTTCAGTTTGGGAAAACAATTCATTAACCAGTGGAAGGAAGATCTATCAGTCTGCTTCAGGGTATAGGAAGCACTCCTGTCCTGAGCCATGTCTTCAAATGATCTTGTCTCTAAACCACCACAGCACTGCAAGCTGTCTGGATCTGCAATTTTGAAATATTTTGACTTCCGTCAGCAAATTGCTGAATTAGCTCCCACAAGATCATCAATAGCATACCTATATAAGTAAGGTCTCCTAACCAGGCTGATGGTTTTTCAGGATGATCTGGAAATGAGCAGTTATACCAGATGGAAGACCCAGAATCTCTCTTTAGGTCATATTCTAGCCATCTCGAAATGTCTTTTTGCCACTGACATTGCATAACTGCAGTCCCCTTAAAAGAAACATGGATGACATAAACCGTCTCACTGTAAGGGGAATGGACAGTGACACATCATTCTTTTAAGGACTAACATTTCAGTACAAGCTTTTTTACTTTATATGGCATGCCTGTGCATCATTATAGTTATATATAGCACCATCACTTGAAAAGCATGGCAGAAAAAATAATTCTGGATTTTGCAATGTCTTAGGGAACTGACTCATACTGTGGCCCCCTCTTTTGGACCCCTTTAAATCTATCTTACATCTTTAAAAGTAAAGTACTGCAATATCTGACAATACTCTCACATTTCCCACACTTTCAAAAATGTTTATGGTTCCTCTTACTGAAGTATCCTAAGAAATTCCATAGAGAATATTTTTCTACAGAATTTGTAAACCAACTATAGAATTCTATAGCAGGGATATTATGCTCTATTACATTCTGTAGGTAGGATTACAAATTCTATACAAAGGAATTTATATTTTATTACTTTCTAAAGTCATTTTTATCAAATCCTATTTTTCTTCTGTTATTATTATTATCTATAGGACTTTGCAATAAAATAAAGGAATTCCCAAAGTTTTTCTCTCTCTCTCTCTCTCACACACACACACACACACACACACACACACACACACACACACACAC
>ML685771.1:16907267-16948120 GCA_007922175.1 Pelusios castaneus
CACACACACACACACACACACACACACACACACACACACACACACACTCAGCTATAAATTAGATGGGCTCCAAATCACAATGTTCAGACCCAAAGTTTGGTGGGTGTTCTGAGCTGGGGGTTTGGTTTAATCCCTTCAGTAAAGTAAATATGTATTTTGATCATTTGAAATCAATACTCATTTGATAGAATATATC
Source organism: Pelusios castaneus (assembly GCA_007922175.1). NCBI lineage: Eukaryota > Metazoa > Chordata > Testudines > Pelomedusidae > Pelusios > Pelusios castaneus. The sequence goes on from ML685771.1 coordinate 16,907,464, forward strand.
TGGTTCTTTGAAACCATTTTAGTCATTATGTAAAATATTTATCTGGAAACTTAAAATGCATATTAACATTTTAGAAGGCAATGATTATTACATTGTACTGTACCAGACTATAGCATGAAGCCAATAAAATATTAGTGTGCATTTAAAAATATGCGAAAAACAGTTCTGGACATGCCCTCAGCCAATTTTCATGAGTTAAAAATAATTTAAATGACTGAGTTATTAAATCCTTAACATTACTAATTTTAGCATCAAATGTTAACAATACAGTAGCAAGCAGGCTAGACAAAATTCCAACCAGACAGTTTAAATTATTTACTAAATTGATTTAATTATTGGCCTCTGAAGTTTCATTTAAAAAGCGGCTATAGCTATTAATGCTTGGAAAATTGTGGTCCAAACATATATTGTACATCTACAGCTCAGATATAGACAACTGGATTTTCTGGTGGGGGAAAAAAAAACCCTGTTCCTGGTATAGAACAAAGCTTCAGCTCAGAATAAATTTTTGACAGATAAGATATAAATCATGAAAAATGGTGTTTATGGTGAAAATGCTGATAGTTCCTCAAAGGAAACTTGCACACATTTTGTTCAGCAGTACAGGAGACAAGAAGTCATCAGCACTCTGAATTAACTGTGGAATGCATTATGGTTAAGCTTTCAATTACTGTGCGACTGGCACTTCTCAAACTAATGCTGGAGACCGTCACTCTATGAACGTGAGGCCACATATGACGTCACCAGTAACCAACTGTGGTGACTATCGGATTCAACCTGCACATACAGCCAGTAAAAAAGCATTTGTTCACCATTTAAAAAAATTAATACTAAGCATTAGAGCTCTTTTATGTGTGTTAAACCATTACTAACACAAGACAGTGGAATTTGTCTCTTATACTGGACTAGAACATGTCCATTATTATCATGAGGGACGAATTTTCAGTAACACTGTCACACTCAGAAATATACATTGTAATAAAAAGAAAATTTAAACAACAGCAATTGCTTCTTAACCTGTGAGTTGTCATGCTGCTGTATTGAGATAATGTGTGCAGTTTCCCTTTACCCATAGCAAGGAAAGTGAATGTTTCTCCTTACTAGATAACTATTGAATAGAAAAAAAAATGGTATATTTGGTTCTCATTGGCTTCAAGAGACAAGTGGGGATAGGTTCGAAGTGGCTTGTGCCATTTCCATTAGATAAAGTGACTTGGCTTCAGCTATCCATGCCCACTCCTATATCTAAATGAGGCAGCTGTGAGGGACCTGTTCTCTCTCTCCCTCTCATTTTTTTTTTATTTGCAATGAGTGCACTGTGTGCTTCCAGCAGCTTAAGGTCAAATGTAGTATCTGGTACTTCCTTTTTCTAGAGACCTATCTTGTGCTGGCAGCGATGGAGCATGATGACTGAGTGGGTTCCTCTATAACTTCTATATTACAGTAAGTGCTGATCAAAAAACCTGAGGATGTATGAGGATTACAGACTATGCCTATTATAACACTGCAGAACGGAATCTTTAAATAACAAAACCAGATATCAATTGTATCTTGTTCATATATCTTTGCAGAGCACAGGTTTACTGTGATCATCAAGTGGGCATGACAATAGCTCAGATCCACTTTATGGTTTTCATACCTTAAGAACTTCCAGGTAACACCAGATCTTCCAGGAGGCACCAGAGATGCATCCTCTTATACATATAAAAGACAACTAAGGCATAAGATTTCTACACTAACTATTCCAAAATTTCAACTAATTTCTTATTAGGTTGGGAGGAAAGGGAGGATACTGGAACCAAGGTCATTTTCTTCAAAACAAAACAAAACACAAAAAACCCAACAAAAAACACCTGGAATCCTTACCTCCCAGTCCAAGTAATCACATACATCTTCAAAATTAGTGAGTAGAGACACTGAACAGAAAAGCCGTGGCAGCTCATCCCTCGTCATTGGGGGGAAACGGCTATCTTTAAGGGCACTGTTGAAAACAAAACAGATTTTTAAAGTACTTTTTTTTTTTTTTTGGCCTGAATTGAAACAACTAATGAATCAACTTAAAAAAAAGAAAATGAAACAGCAAAAATAAAAGCTGGTGGAAGGATGACTAGTCTGACAATTAATTCTTAATAGTGCAATACACCAATATTGCAAATCCTTTTCTTTTCTGACAGATGGTTTCCAGATTTCATGACTGGCCAACTTACAGGGTCACACCATCTGTTGATGGTGACTGACTAGATTTCTTGGGTAGTCACACATTGCTGAGTTGGTTTTACTATAGGACAGACTTAAGGAGGAATTAATTGTTGAAGAAAATATATTAAAAAAAACCCTGATCAATGACAAATCTATTCAGAAAAGATTAAACTACGTAATTTTGTGTGGGGGAAGAACTTTATGCTGAAAAATTTATTTTGACAGGTTGAAAATAATCAGCCTGATAACACTACAAAGAACTATTGTGTTTAATACATCAATGTAGACAATCTGAACGAGCAAAATATTAATGTAAATAAAGAAACATCAAAGTAAAAAGGTAAAATACCCCATAAAGGCACCACCAAAAAGACCCACATTTGTAAACCTACCAGACTTTAAAGTATTCTGCAAAATAGATGTCTAATAAGAATTAGAGAAGCTATTGAACATCCAAGCTAATCCTCAGATAAGGTAAGGTCCTGTGGGCAGGTACGCAATGTAGCAATGCAAAATTAAAGGGAAAATGGTATCCTCGACATTTATCCCAATAATATGTATATTACAAAAACAAGAGAGAGTAGTTAAACAGAGATGTAGGAAACACATATCAAGGCTAAGAGCAGTACATTGTGCAAGCCTTGGTAAATTGGGAAAAAAGGATAAAAATGAATGCAATACACTTGCATTGATTATTTTCTAAGCTTTGGAATAGAAGTTATTTATATATAAATGTTCCTGTGTTTAACAAGAAAAAGCACTGATCTGCCCAACTGGTTGCTTCAACAAAGGAGAAGAATCTAACTGTGCAGACCACTGGTCTAAGGTGCTCTCTAGTCCTCAATTGTCTTCATTTTCCACCCATCAAATGTAGATAGTTCTATGAACCCTATTTAGAAAATGAGTAGAAATTCTTTCCAGAAGGGTAGCCGTGTTTAGTCTGTATATAACAAAAACAACAGAAGTCCTGTGGCACCTTAAAGCCTAACAAATTTCTTCAGGCATAAACTTTTGTGGGTAGCAACCCAGATGGATCTGACAAAGTGGGTTGCTGCCCACGAAAGCTTATGCCCGAAGAAATTTGTTAGTCTTTAAAGTACCACAGGACTCTCCTTGTTTCTGAGTAGAGATTACAGCTCTTGGATTTGATTCACAGGTATGTCTCTAAAAGTGGTCTGGGTTCATTAAAGTGTCTCGGTCAAATTCAGTCATTGTGTAAACATGAATCATCCCATCAGTAGCAAAATGTGGTTCAATATACTGTACCTAAATTTAGCTCAGAGGAGGTTGGACTGAACAGTGCAATAGATTAAAAAGTTTAAATTGAAACTGAGGGAAATAATTGTATGTACATGTGATCCAAAGCTAATATTGCACCACCAAGTAGTGGCATAAAGTAAATTCCTTCTAATGAAGCAGGCTTTTAAAAAGAATCAGTGTTTTATTTAGTGGTGATTATTTAAAACATTCAATGAAAAGCTATTGGAACTACTGAGGTGGTGAGAATGACCACAGGCCCTTTAAAAAATACCAGTAACTTTAGAAAAAAAAGAAGAGGAGAAAATCCAATTTTATGTTTGGATGGTGTTAAATACATAGTTCATTGTTCAGGTTGATACAGGACAAAGAGCAAGCTCTACTACATTAAGGAAAGTTTTTTGGGTGCCCACCTTCAAACCGTGGGTAGTAGAGAGATTAGAGAGACAGAAAAACCCTGGGATGAATATAGGAAACAGAAGAGCTAAGTTTATTTTTATGAATGAGGAGTACACTTATTAGGAAGGAAAGATCCAAGCACTCTGTGTTTCAGCTTTTCCATTGAGAAAATGGGGATAAAACCAATCTATGTACAGCCTCAAGAACTCTGGACCAAACACACTATATATGGTACATCTGAACTGTGATTATCATAGGCAGGATTATGGAAGCATATCTGTGTACGTGACTGACTTCATTAGTTCATCTCAGAAGGTGATATTTTCCAAGACTTTACCAATTTATTTGCAAAACCAGCTGTGTGATGCTGCAAATTGGAAAATGAGACCTTAGTTGCTCTCGCTCCAGTGACATGACATAGTAAAGGAGTGATAATGTGAGGTGGTGAGGCCACATTAGCCTGTTACAGCTCTCCATGTGTGTTCCTCCTGAGTTTGAGTGAGATACTGCACAACATGACAACAACAATGCCAGTGGGAAAAAAAATGTCAATTTAGGAAGAGACATGTAGCAATAGGCAGAGCCAGACTGGTGAATTTAGAATGGACATAGCCATAAATACTGCTCACATTGTAACTGCCGTATCACTATTTTGAGAAGAACTCTTTCTTTATCATAAGCTTGTTACATGTATTACTGTTTTCTAAAGAGGACTCATTCCTTTGTGATCCTCAAGTGAGGAGATTAAATGGTTCTTCATCTATAAAAGGTTGAGTGAGTTCTGTACAACATTATGACAACTGCAGTAAAATTAACTTAAACTGATGTTGGTTATAAATGACTACTTCAAGGCTTAAAATGCTGCTTCTCAGTGTTACTGCACAGAACAATTCTCAACAGCAAGAATTTAATGGAACATTTTTGTTTTTCAAAGAACTAGTCATGAGTTACTGCTGTGCCTGTCCATCTCTAGAAGGGCAATGCTGTGTGATAATTATTGGATTATAAAGAAGTATACTAAGCAAATGTATTTTCAATCCAGACAGAGGTACAATCTGTACCTCTTAAAAATCACATAGTAAGAAAAATTATATTCTGCAAATATCAATTTGATATTACTGTCTTCTCATTTTAAAACTCAAGATGGTTGGCCACAAAAATTTACTGCCAACCTAAACCAACCTGGCCTATGTTAAAATCATAGTTCAGTCTGTCTGACATATGCAAGTTTGTGATTTATTACTTACAAAACAATGCCACAGTATTCTATCACTTTAACTTTCCCTCCCTTCTCCACACAGTGCCAATTGTGTAAAGATACAGTGGCTGAATACACTGGCATCAGTTAAGTCTGAGAAACTTAAGTCATTCTGGGTTTTTTGGGTCAGCTAAATATTTAAGTCATAATATTAAGGCATAACTATTTTTTTACTAGATCGTCTTGTTTTTTCTTTATTCACAAAGATTATGCTTAATTAAGGTTCCTTATTACTTTTGTTAATATAATTTGATTATTGTATTTTGTTAGTGCTTGGAACTGTTCACTCTTTTTTACTTTTAAGGTTCATTAATGAATTACACTGCATATTATGTTTGGGACATATTCCACAGGAAATAATACTGCTAAAGATTATGGCAATTCTATATTAGATTTCTAGTTTCTTAGTAACAATGCCCCTTTACCGTATTAGTAACTTACTGAGTTCAACTGATGATGAGAGCTGGATATTATTAAATCTAAACAAAAAATTGTAATTTTCTCAGAACAGAACTGTGCAGATGACTGTTACTAGAAAACACACTTCTAGGTACTATGTATGCTCAGGTCTACTTTTCTTAATATGTTCAGTAATTTTGTTATGTACGTTAAAATGCATTCAATACTAGCTGAATTTGATATCTTCACGAACCATCAAGTTGTGCAACAGAATCTATGTAATCACATGAACTTATTTTTGTAACCTTCATCCTCCCTCCCCTTTTATTTCATCCATTCTGTTTGCTTGTTACATCTTGCCTCAACTTAAAGACTAAGTTCATTCACTATATGTGAAATCCTGAGCCCAGTGAATTTAGTGGTTCAGGTGGTGCAGACTGTCATCGCTCCATTGACTTCAACAATTTTATACTAGATGATGATCTGCCCCACTGACTTGAATGAGGCCTCAAGTCATCCTATAAGTTTAAAGCAGAAACCAATTCAATTCATGCAGACACCTCAATTCTAACTAGAGTCCCTGTGTGCTACTGCAATAGAAAAGAGTAAATAAGAAACATTCTGGGAGATGATACAGACAAATCATAACAAATTTGAGTAATGTGATATGAATCCCCTATACAAACATGTCAAAGACAGAAAGGTACATGCAGCAACACAATGAGATGAAAATCAAGTGCATTATAATAAAAATGAAAGTGTATGGCCACCTTAATTTTGAAGCCTGTGGCAGGAAAAGGACTGCTGGTGTTATTTTCATACTTGACAGCTGATTGAAGGTTTTAAAAATTTGGGAAAATAAGCATTAATTGTAATTTGCATAGTTTATCATTAATGTTCACCTTTAATATACACTTTTGTAACTGCCCACTTCTATTGTTATCACACAATTACACAATATTTTTGTAACAGCTCTATAGCTAAGGATGAGTCAGAAGTTTTCAGTGTAATAGAAACTTTAAATCCTTTATGTAAAACCAATTGAAGTGGCACTAAATGAAATAGAAAAAGTAAATTAAGTAAGATTTAATGATTTCATTGTGGTCTGATGAAAATTGGATTGATATAGATGATAGTTGCAAACTGACTGCTTTTTAAAAATTTGTCACTGATTGTCTCACTTTTTAAAAACACCATTTGCAAGGAAATTAAAATATCGGGGACCTGTGCTTTGCTCCTTATGGTTATTAATACAATATTAAGGTGATCTGCTTCTGCACTCCACTCAGGGGGAAACTTTTCATCTTTCGCTTCACAAATGTTATGTAGTGCATGGCAGGCAGCTGTAACCATGGGAATATTTTCCTCACCTAATCTGTCTCATAATGGCACCACTAGCGAGCTTTTAATCTGCCCAACACACATTCAACGGTCATTTGGCACCTGCTCAACCTGTTACTGAAGCACTCCTTGCTGCTCTCCAGATTGCCCATATAAAGCTTCCTTAGCCATGGTGGTAACAGGTAGGCTGGGTCTCCCAGGATCACTATGGGCATTTCATCATTACCTGTTGGAATCTTTTGGTCTGTAAGTCCCTGCTTGCAGTTTTCTGTACAGGTCAGTGTTCCAGAACATACCTGCATTATGCCTCTTCCCTGACCAACCTGCATTGATGTCAGTGATATGCCCACGCTGATCCATACGTGCCCACAGTACCATATAGAGAACTACCCCGTTTTATTGATGTACTCTGTCGCAAGATGGTCTCGGGTCAAAATTGGGATATGTGTGTCCTCTATTGCCTGGCCGCAATTAGGGAATCCCATTGCTGTGAAGCCATCCGCTATTTCATGCACGTTTCCAAGCCTCACAGTCCTCCATAGCAGAATGAGAATAAGAGCTCTGCATACTTGCAATAAAACAGCTCCATCAATGGACTTTGTGACTCCAAACTGATTAACAGCTGACCGGTAGTAGTCTGGAGTTGCCAGCTTCCACATGGTGATCATCATGTGCTTCTCCACCGAGAGGGCAACTCTCACTCAGGTGTACGAGTCAAAAGGTAGGGGCGAGCGCCGCCCAGAGTTCCATGAAGGTGGCTTTGCACGTTAGGAAGTTGTATAGCTACTGCTCATCACCCCAGTCCTATGTAACGATGTGATCCCATCACACATCCCAAAGCAGTGCTGCACCATGTGCAGATACTCAATGAATACAGGCAGTGATCTGACATTGTTTGCTGGCATGGCACACAGCATGTCAGGCACTTCGGACTCCTGTTCCTATTGGGAGCTCATGATATATTGCATGACCAGCTGCGATGTTTTCAGAACGCTGACAACAATGGTAGAGAGCAGTGCAGGATCCATCCTTTCAGATACAGCTGATGAAATTGAAGAAATTGGGACCATTAAAAATGCCCTGAAATGTACTCGGAAACCCATGGAATGACAGGACAGAAATCCGTGATGCAATGTGATCTTCTCTGCCTTCCCACAAACTCCCATGGCACAAGTAGCGAATGGCACAGTGGGATACCTGCCCACAATGCACTACTCTTACTGTTGATGCTAGAGCAGTGGTTTTCAAATTTAGGGTTGGGACCCAATACTGGGTCGCAGACCTTCACACACTGGGTCACAGCACCTCCTGCTGCCACCATCAAAAGACTGGAATGCATTGCTCAAAGATTTAATTGTTGAGTCGCAGGCATAAATGATTTTATAGCCCAACTGCGGATCTATTCAGCAAGACACTGAGAGCTGCGTGGACAGGCACAAGCGTTGTAATTGTAGTGCTTTTTGACAACACTTTCTAGTGTAGATAGGGCCTGAGAAAAAAGAATTAGGATACCCACTGCAGCAATCTTTGACTGTGGATCATTAAGTACATACAAATGCCTAGCGTGGCGAATATCTTTCACTTCAGTAGAAACATATCTACAACAGTTCACTTTTCTACACCCCATATGCCATTGTTTACCTATGAATGGATGCCAATACATGCAAAACATCTGAAGTTCTATAAAAACTGCTAGAATACAGATCACTTGAACAACTAATTTCCTGCTAATACAATTAAAGTGTTCCAGTTTCATTGGAGCCTTCTAAATATATTGTGCTTTTTATGCTCCAGGATCTTTCCGCCTCTGCCTCACGATCAAAAGTGGAATCAGAGAATTAAACAGAAGTAGATTCTCATATGCTACATTGACACTGAGTAAATCAGTTTACTTTATTGGAATTGCTTCAGATATAGATGAACAAACCTGACATCACATCTGACTCATGGTATACTAGTGAATTAGGGAGCTCAGAGTTTTATATCTTATTATGGTCCACCTCATGTGAAACGTATTGGAGGTCTCAGCCCATATTCTTGACAGGGAGTCACATCTCTCGCAAAAAAAGTTCCCATAAGACAATGACTGCTTATTTCTTTGTTTACAGAGCCACAACTTGCTGACATTCATTACAAAGACCAAGAATTAAATATGAAAACTACCCTCTGATCCAGAGAGAGAGTTTCTCATTGAGGATGCAGATGCCTAAGAAAGCAATATGGGGAAGGATGCACTGCTGTCATAGTCCAATACTGCCAATTTGGCATTTCTGCAACCATTAAAAATGAACTAGAACTGCTGACTACTATCTAAACCAACTATGTCCTACAGAGCATACCTGCAACATGCATGGATGAACCTGATATGACCTAATATACCATTAATTTCAACAGACTATCATAAAAACCACTAGGAAGTGGAGAGCTACTGCAGAATTTTTTTAAACCAGATGCTGATTATCCTACATACCATCACGAGTCTTAAACCAAGAAAACAGACATTAGATGCTGATGGCTGAAGAAAAAGGCACAAGAGACGAGGCAATGAAACCAGTGATATTAAAAGGATGCATGAAGGTGAGACCTCAGGACACAAAAAAGAATGGGGTGAACCAACTGCTATGGCCAGTTAAGCCAGGTATTCCAATTGTGTAAGGTGACACAACAGACTTTATATAATGTTAGTTATCTTATTAAATTATATTTACATAACACGTTAGCTTTTAAAAAGTGTATTAACTAGAAGCTAATCTGACTCCATTACAGAAAACAAGTAGTACCTGCAAAGTGAGTTATAAAATAAGTTTCAGCAGCATTGTAAAGTAGGCGTTATTAAATTTGACGAATCTGATGAAGTGGGTTATAGACTACAAAAGCTTATGCCAAAGAAAATCTGTTAGTCTATAAGGTGCCACAGGACTCTGTGTTTTCATTAAATTTTAAAGCAGTCAAAAGCATGCTCACAGCATTTCATGTTACAAAGATCAACATAGTTCCCATCCCAAACATTTACAACAGAACTTTAGATGTGATAAGCAGGGGTAACAAACAGTAGGGCAGAAATGCTGAAAATAAGAGAATTACAAGATCTGATGTTGCTCAGATGTAAGCATATGAAAACCTTGGTCAGTCAGTTACAAGGCTTCTTTTAAAAAGAGAGATTGTTGAGTCACTTGTGAGCATCAAAGAAACAGCAGATATTAAGGAGCAATCTGAATGAGGACAGGGAAGGCATTCAGTGTTTATATGGAGCAATTTGTGGGAGAACTGTACAAACTGAGCATTCAGACTAGCCTCTCTAGAAGAAAATAAATTGATTATGTAGCCATGGGTAGAGTTATGTAGGTTACTGGAAATTAGGTCAAGAAATTTAAATATGATTCAGTGGAGGGAGAAAGGATGGAGACATTAAAAGATGATAGATGATATGAGTATTAGTTGACTTTTGCAAATACAGACAAATGGAGCACAGAGAGAGGTTAAGTGACTCGTAATTTAAGTGGGTTGTATACAGTGAGTCAGTGACAGCATCAAGAATAGAATTCACACATTATGACTTCCAAAATCTATTTTTTAATTCTGTTACATCCATTCTTTGACACTTTACTTAGTCTTTTACTGCTGTGTGGAATGTAACAATATGGCTCCCAAAGGATTAGTCAAAACAAGATTGATTAACTCAAATGCAATTAATCTAATTTCAAAAAAGGAATTTCCTGTAAATTGGTGCCACTTTTTAAAAACATACTGCAGTAATTGATTTTGCCATTATAAGCAGTGTTTCCTATATTTGGAATAGGAAAATGATAAATAACATAGTAAATTTACCACCAATGATGGTAACTGTATTAGCACCCACTGTAATAAGCAATTCACATATACCCAAGAAAGCCTATGGAATATTTGTTAAAGACCCAACTTTGCAAGATAGTTCACCTCTTTACAAAGAAGGTACATTAGACTTCTATTGTAAAGGCTCTATGAAGTCCTAAATGGCTTCATATCTGTTTGAAAGACCATTCTCTGTGCCGTACAACCCAGAGCTGCACTTAGCAGAAATATTCAGGTAGTAGACACAGTGGAATAAAAGAAAAGGGACTGCAAGATATTCTGCCTGGACGTGGTGCAGCAGTTGGTCCGAAATACCCTGAGAATTACTAACCTATAGGGCACACTGCAAAGCTCACTTATTCTTTTTGGCATCTAGAGAGTGGACGGCCGCGTGACTCATAGACTTTAAGGTCAGAAGGGACCAGTACAATCATCTAGTCTGACCTCCTGCAAAATGCAGGCCACAAGACCTCACCCACCCACTCCAGCAATAGGCCACCAACCTATGACTGAGTTATTTACCTCCTTAAATCATGATTTAAGGACTTTAAGATACAGAGAATTCATCGGTAGGTGAGCCATGCCCTGTGCTATAGAGGAAGGTGAAAAACCCCCAGAACCCAGGCCAATCAGCCCTGGGGGAAAATTCCCTCCCGACCCCAAATATGGCGATCAGTTAATTCCTGAGCATGTGGGCAAGTCTCAACAGCCAGTTACCCAAGAAACAATTCTCTGTAATAACTCAGAACCCACTCCATGTACTCTCCCCTCTTAGGCCACTTGTATATCCACCACACGTAGCCAAATATCAGTCAATTTCCAAAATAGGGTAATCATACCATCCCCTCCATAAATTTATCAAGCTCAGTTTTGAAAGCAGTTATGGTTTTTGCCCCCCACAACTCCCATTGGAAGGCTATTCCAGAACTTTACTCCTCTAATGGTTAGAAACCTGCGTCTAATTTCAAGCCTAAATTTCTTGATGGACAGTTTATAACCATTTGTTCTGGTATCCACATTGGTGCTGTACCCAAATAATTCGTCTCCCTCCCTGATATTAATCCCTCTGATGTATTTATAGAGAGCAATCATATGCCCTCTCAACCTTTTGGTTAGGCTAAACAAGCCAAGTTTCTTGAGTCTCCACATATAGGCCAGGTTTTCCACTCCACAGACCACCCTTGTAGCCCTTCTCTGCACCTGCTCCAATTTGAATTCATCCTTTTTAAACATGGGGGACCAGAACTGCACACAATATTCCAGATGGAGTCTCACCAGTGCCTTGCACAGCGACACTAACACCATGTCTCTAATTGAAATACCTCTCCTGATACATCCTAGAATCGCATTAGCTTTTTTCACAGCCACATCACATTGGCGGCTCATAGTCATCCTATGATCAACCATTACTCCCAGATCCTTCTCCTCCTCAGTCCGTTCCAACTGATGCATCCTCAACTTATAGGAAAAATGCTTGTTATTGGTCCCTAAATGCATGACCTTGCACTTCCCATTATTAAATTTCATCCTATTCGTGATACTCCAGTTTACAAGGTCATCCAGATCTTTCTGTATGGTATCCCGATCCTTCTCTGTATTGGCAATACCTCCCAACTTGGTGCCATCCGCAAACTTTATTAGCACATTCCCGCTTTTTGTGCCAAGGTCAGTAACAAAAAGGTCGAACAAGATCGGTCTCAAGACAGATCCTTGGGGGACTCCACTGGTAACCTCCCTCCAGCTTGACAGTTCACCCTTCAGTATGACCTGCTGTAGTCTCCCTTTTAACCAGTTCCTTATCCACCTTACTATAATCATATTAATCCCCATCTTCTGTAACTTAACTAATAACTCCCTATGTGGAACTGTATCAAATGCCTTGCTGAAATCTAAGTAAATTAGGTCCACCGCATTCCCTTTATCTAAAAAAATTTGTTATCCTGTCAAAAAAGGAGATCAAGTTGGTCTGGCACGATCTCCCTTTTGTAAAGCCATGTTGTATTTTATCACAGTTACCGTTATCCTCTATAGCCTTAAGTACTTTCTCCTTCAAAATTTTCTCCAAGACCTTGCATACTACCGAGGTCAAACTAACAGGCCTGTAGTTACCCGGATCATTTTTATTCCCTTTCTTGAAAATAGTAACTATATTAGCGATTCTCCAGTTATACAGTACAAACCCCGAGTTTACAGATTCATTAAAAATCCTCGTTAAAGGGCTGGCAATTTCATGAGCCAGTTCCTTTAGTATCCTTGGATGGAGATTGTCCGGGCCACCCGATTTAGTCGCATCCAGCAGCTCAAGTTTGGCTTCTGCCTCAGGTATGGTAATTTCCACTTTCATGACCTTGTTCCCATTAGCTTCCCTACCTCTGTCCCCCAGCTCAACACCACTCTCATTGAAAACAGTTGCAAAGTACTTATTTAGACATTCAGCCATGCCTAGATTATGCTTGACCACCACTTCATCCTAAATTTTTAATGGTCCCACTTCTTTGTTTTCTTCCTATTTATACAGCTAAAGAACCTTTTACTATTGGTTTTAATTCCCTTCGCAAGGTCCAGCTCAGCTTGACTTTTTTGCCTTTCTCACTCACTCTCTACATGTTCCGACCTCCAAAAGGTTGCTTTCCTTGCTGATCTCTCCCCTTTTCCACTGCGTGTAGGCTCTGTGCTTCCTCCTAATCACCTTTCTGAGATGCTTACACATCCAGCTTGGTCCACAGCTCTTGCCTATGAATTTTTTCCCCTTCCTTGGAATGTAGTCTTCAGATAGTTTTTGCAACTTTGATTTGAAGTGATTCCAAGCCTCTTCTACCTTTACATTCCTGAGTTTTTCTGTCTAGTCCACTTTCCCAACTAATTCCCTTAATTTTCTAAAGTTAGCCTTTTAAAAGTCAAAGACCCTTGTCGCTGATTTATTTTTGTTTATCCTTCCAATTAGTTTGAACTGAATTAGCTCATGGTCACTTGAACCTAAGTTGTCCCCTACAACCAGTTCATCTATGAGGTCCTTGCTACTCACCAGTACTAAATCTAAGATAGCATACCCTCTCGTTGGTTCGGTAACCATTTGGAAAAGGAATTCATCAGCTATCACATCCCGGAAAAACTGGGCCCTCTTATTACTACTAGCACATGTCCTCCAGTCTATATCTGAGAAGCTAAAGTCTCCCATAATCACATAGTTCCCAGCAGTATTAACTTGCTTAAAGGCCTTAAAGAGGTCCCTATCCATGTCAGAGGTCCCTATCCATGACGGTAAAGAGTGAGAAGAGGTGCCATGAGTTTCAGAAGTGTCTGTTAAGGTTCATTGGTTTTTCCATTGTTGGTAGATGTTAATTTTCCCCCATCCCAGAGACTTAATGGAGAGGGAATTTGGGAGTTCTTGTTATCACAAAGATCATCAATATCTTTCTAATGAAGCTCCTCCCAGCAGATATCAGCATAATTCAGCTTAGCGAAACTAGACAGACAAGCAGCTTCCACGATGTAACATAGTGCTGCTAATTTTTTAATTAGGAGACCAATGCAGAGTATGGTTTTCTAAAGAACAAGCACATTGTCTGTAAGGTTTTAAGAAACTGCAAATTACCCGTAAGACCAAGTACGGCTTTCTAAAGAACAAGCATATAACCTGTAAGAGAATCCTTCTCTGTGTAGAGACTAAAGAGCCTGGTGACTAACATGGCACACATTAAATTGATTAAAAACTGGTTAACTGAGAGAAGTCAAAATATAAATGTACACAGGAAATCATTATCATGTAGGTGCATTTCTAGTGGGGTCCTGCAGGGATTGGTTCTTATCACTACACTGTTTAAATGGTTTATCAATGACCTTGTCAAAAACATAAAATCATCATGAAGTTTGCAGATTACATAAAGACTGGGGGAGTGGTAGTAAATGAAGGACATGCCATTGATGCAGAAATAGCTGGATCATTTGGTAAACTGGATGCAAGTTAACTAGTAAATAATGTGTTTAATATGGCTAAAAGTAAACCTTTACATCTAGGAACAACGAATGTCAGCCATTCTTATGAGATGGGAAACTCAACCCAGTGAAGCAGCAATTCTAAAGAACATGGCAAGTTGTAGCAGATAATCAGGTGAACGTGTGCTCTGATGCGATACTGTGGCCAAATGGGCTAATGTGATTCTTGGGCTTGTTTTCACTGACAGCGGCAAATTCGTCACCGTCGCCTGACTGGGTCTGTAAAGGCCTGCTCCGCCAATCAGGAAGTCAATCCCTGAACACCATCCCAGCAATGGGGTAGCACGGAGTCAAAGAGAGCTCCCCCTGCCTTTGACTCAGCACAGTGGACGTACCCAAAGTAGGGAAATCGACAGCAGATCTCAAGTTATTTTAAGTAACTTGCGTATCTCCATTCAACTGCTGCTGAAAAAGGAAGGCAGTGTATACCTGCTCATAGATGTATAAACCAGGAATCTCTAATAGGAGTAAAGAAGTTGCATCACCTCCATATTTGCAATTGGTCTGACTTCTACTTGAATATTTGGCAATTTTAAAATCAAGATTGAATTTAAAAAAAACATGTTCTAGTTCAAAAGAAATTATCTGGGAAACTTCTATGGCTTATGTTATATGTTATGTTATACATCTTCAAAGCATCTGACGAAGTGGGATTTTCTCCCACGAAAGCTCATGCGATAAATAAATCTGTTAGTCTTTAAGAGTGCCACAGGACTCTGTTGTCGTTATACAGGAGGTGAGACTAGATCACCATCTGGCTCCTTCTAGCCTTGAAATCTACCAATCTCACACTGGATAATTCTCTCACAATCTTGATTTATTGCCAGCAGAAATTTGCCAACATAAATATGAATTGCAAACAGTGATTCAGAGGTATCAGCAAATCACTTGATGGCAAGGGAAAGAATTTATTTACATTGTCTTACTTTTTGGGCAGACTGCAAATTTTTCAGGAAACAAAATAGCTGTGAATGACATTTTACTTCCTGGACACTCCCTTACAGTTGTGAGGTAGACAGAGAAAGAACAACACTTGAGCTTCCTGAATGTTATGTTGTTAACTAGCAGGCATGGTGGTAATTTTTTATAATGGTCTTGTTGCACTTTGGTTCAGAATCTTCCTGAATTAGTGCAGTGTGGCATGCAGTGTCAACATCTAGTGCCAGAGGATGGAGACAAAAGATCAATTTCGTTAAAAAAAAGGAAAAATGCCAATTTCTCAAGTTTCTTAAAGTAGAAATATTCCAGAATGTTTCCTCCAAATCTCAATCACTTGCATAGAAGTCAATGTCCTCATTCTTCTAATATTTTGAATTCAGCCGCCTGCTCTTAAATATCTTATTCTCATTTTCTAGTAGATTAATGAAGATCACAATGTGGAAAAACTATTAATAGAGATCCATGAGCAGGTCTGTATCCTATTTAAAAATTTTGCAACACCAAATACGGTGGAAGTGACAAGGCCCAGCAATTTGAAAAGTATAAATTATTCATTCCCTACTGGAATTCATTACAAGTTTATATTATTTTATATAATTAATTAATCAATCCAGATTGAACTAATGGATTATAGTTCCTTTAAAAGTCTAAATCCCCATCATCAGATTTATCAAGAGGACGTAAGCTCTTTCAGATATTGCTCTATTTTTTTTATATGCCTCAAAATGGCTTATTGTAGCATTTACTATGAAAGACAGAAAAAGTACATTAACTCCAAACAACTAGGACTGAATGACTTATTAATTCAGTTCAGTAATTAAGTAGACAATTAAGTAATTTAATTAACTAATGAAAGTAATTAACTCAGTTTAGTAATTCAGCTAATGTATCAGACACCTTTAATGTTAACATAAATGGAGTTTTAAAAAGCAAAAAGAAATATGAAAGATTAAATTAAATTTTAATGTAAAAGATTTTAAAAAATAAAAAAGTCAGACAAATTCTTAAATATTTAAAAGATTTTATGGTTTCTTTTCAGGTGGTCACTATTTCTCAAGTTCAGTTAACTTTAAGTATTGCATCTAATTCTTTTTCAACTTTTTAATCAATTTATATAAAGTTAGGAAGGTAAATTCTCCATCTTTGAATGAAAAGATCTATGGTGCGTGAAGATGATGCTTCACACTAGATGATGCCTGGTGTGAAAGGGGTGCTGAAAGCCCAGTGGGCACATCCAAATACAGGGCCTCCATTACAAAATTGTTCCTACTCTTAAAAATTTATCATATTGCTTTTTTTGGTTTTATATTGGTGGATTTATACTTCCTAAGAAGCACAAACTGCACAGTAAGGTTCTCACTAGAAAAGTGACACCGGGAAACAGTTGCACAATAAAATTTGCTCAAAGTTAAACCAAAAGTGTAAAATTTAGATGACTGACCATGAATATCTCCATCAAATGTGCATAACATTCCCATCATGCGTTACTATAAAAATGACCTTAACAGAAAAATAAAAAGCGACTCAGAGGAGAAAAGGGAAATACGTAAAACTCATCTGTGTGGGAAAAAGAACCTTCTTGGGCTAGTCCAAGGCTGTGGAATTAACTTCCACATGAACTAAGGCCCGTCACAAACCTGACCATCTTCCATTTCACGGGCAAGGTGCGTTCCTTTGATTGTGTCTTCTCTAACATGAACCACCAGCAGAACGTATATTAAATACAACAAGCAAAACAAAAAACACCTAACAACAACAAAACCCCCAACCGAATAACGCACAACACTGTACACACATCTCCTCCTGGAAAGAGAACGAGAGAACAAACACCACAAGACAAATGTTGGTCACGATATTTAATGCAGGACTGGAAGCTATTCGGATGCTAAATTGATGAGTGCAGTGTAAGACTCTACAAAGAAAGGGCATAAGGCTTGAAAAGAGAAATCTTCCTCAAAAGGCAGGGAATGTCCAAAATAAGGGAGATGTGAAATCTAAGGGCTAATTTCTAAAATCCAGATCTAATTCTGTACTTCATTATTATTGCAAAACACTTCAGAATGGGATCAAGCAGCCAGTCTGTTCTCTAAGGATTTATCACTTCCCTGACAGACCCACATTCTGAGGAATGCAAGTTCTCTTTATTTTTGTCCTTTTAAATGTTTTTAATCGTTATTTTTGACAAGACACCTTCCAAATGTGAACAGCATAACTGATGTAGTTCTGTCTTTTTCAGCTTACAGAGCCAGCCTGAACCCATTCAAAGAAAGATGTGAACTTCCTCTGCTGGTTTCAATGGAGAATTAACTCATGAAGTCTAAGAACTCTAGAGCTAAATCTGTGTGCAGTAATGTGCCAAATAAGCATTCAATTACCACAAACTGCACGCCAAATGAGTAACTGTACATACAAAATAAAAGGGGGGGGGGGAGTGAAATGGGACCAGTACTGTTTATCCCTAAAAAGTTTGTTTTGCTGACCTAGACTAACACGGCTAATCCTTTGGAACTTGTCACAATGGAAATTCTGCTGTAGATCTAGGGGACACTAGATTCCTAACTTCGTAGGCTGGGTTAATAATCAAGCAAATAAATATAACTGGGTGTTCTCCAGTGACCTGAGTCAGACGCCCATAGCCCTACACCTAAAGTCAGGCACTGAAAAAAATTAAAATAATGTCTGTAGAGCACATCTTACAGTAGTCCTCTCTACCAATTTTAAAACAATCCTAGATTTAACGGTTGCACTGATCTATTTCTAGGTGTTTTCTCTTTTCTACCAGCAGTTTGCAATGCTTGTAATTTAGTTAATTTATGAAAGCAACAAAAGGTGCTTTGCTAACCACTTATATCCTTGATGAATTATTTAGCAAGAATGCCCAGGAATGTAAGCAGCACACCTCTTCTGAATTAAACCAATCACAAGCCTAATAGCATGTCTTCCATGGCATACAAATTAGACTGTGAAATCCACTTACAAAACTGTCTCTGCACAGTACTGTCACACTAATAAGAGCTATTAAGCATTATAGTATTAAACATTTTAATTAAAACAATGCTATACTGTACTCTTAAAATTGCATATTAATCATAATTTGCTTGATGATTTAAAAAAGACAAGACAGCTTGGGTTTTTTTTATAAATTCACCATCAACCCACAATTCACAACATACAAAATAGTTATAGGGTCTGTTGGTATCATTTACAGAGTTTTAGAATTTAGACTTTCATGTGCAAGGGGGAAGACCATGTGCTTAACACTGATCTTATTTGCTTTGTTCAAGGGGAACAAAGAAATGCCAACTCAGGCAGCTTGCAATGTAAGTAAAATCAAAATGTTAAAATATAGTGCAATCCTCACTACATTCAGTGGGGATTTTGTCTTGAACTTCAGCAGAAGTAGGTTGATGTCCCCACACAACTCCCACTGAGATGGTGCTTATGCCCACACTGGAACTAAAAAGTTAACTGGAGATAGAGAGTTCAATTAAAGCACCTGGTTGCACCTGGGGGCTGGGTCAGACTCAAATGAAGATGAGGTCCAGCTGTGGAGAAAACCAGCTAGTGAGCACAGAGGGAGGAAAGCCCACATTAGAAAGACACTGCAGGCTGAGAAGGGAAGTTTGCAAGCCTTCTGTAGCTATTGGTGAGCAGAAGACAGGCCTAGAGAAGGCAGATATACACTAAATCCAGTAAGGTGTTTTGGGAAAGAGCCTGAAGGAAGGCCAAGTTAGGCAATAGTCCACAAAGTTCAAGGGATTAGACCATAGTTGTTTGCTACAGAGTTGCTGGATGAGAACCCAGAAGAGAGGCAGGGACTGGGTTCCTCTAGTGGTCTACTTGAAAAAGTGGTGCAGAAATACTGATACAAGGAGGACATTCTGGCAGGTGTTACTCTGCACAAGAGTGAAAGGACAATATGACAAAGTCTAAGAAGGGCTGAAGAGTCTGCAGAACAGTGAGCATGGCCAGAGTTTATTTAGTTTATTGGACTTCGTTTACCCTGAAAGGAATTGGACTAGCGGTGATCTGGCTGGAGGGTTAAATCATGAAAAGAGACATCTACAGTGCTGAAGAAGCAATCCACAGGTCATGGGGAGAAGAGCCTTGTGTATGTGCCCTGCCATGAGAAGGTGTGCCAGTGGTGAGTTCAATCTTCTAAACACACTTTTGAGTTGGTTACCTATCTTTCTTGACCATAAAACATAAAGGCCTCCTGCCATTAACTATTACTGTTACAGACAAGCTTTCTGTAAGGTTACCAAAAGCTGTTCCTCTGTTGCATATGGTTTCAGCCATCTGAAAGACCAACAGGCATTAGTGGAGTGCAATGAATGAGTAGTAATGATATGGGAGTGGGAGGGCCAGGTAAAATTCAGAAAGTGCCAGTTTAAAACAGAAAACAACTGAAGGATGGTTTATTACTAGAAGGACTGAGTTAACTTTATAAGCTGAAAAATCTAATAATGAAAAAAGTGTTCTAGCATTACAACTAAATTCTATGCACCTGGTTTGGGAACTGTGGCTTTTTTTTTTTTTTGGACCACATAACACAATATTAATAATTACAGCTCATTATCTATGCTCTGTAAAAACAAAGTGAAGACAGGAAGGGGAAGAAAGTAACAAAAACAGAGATTTAAAGTGAAATAGTATTTGGTGGCTATTATGTCATGGTTATACTTCAAACTGTATATTCAACAAATGTATTTGATTAAACCTAACTGGGTTATATGGTACACTGGCTTCCATTAGAGTTTTAAACCTCCATTTTCAGGCTTTTCTGTGTAAGAGGTACATTGCTCTGTTTGCATATGAAATCAATGTGGAAGAAGCTCTTTCACAGCCTTGCTGAACATGTGAGCATCTTTTGTAGCAATGGAAGGTGCAGTGAAAGACTGATAAAACATGACCGTTTATGCTGCTTTACACTTAGTATGGTGGTCCTCCTGAAAAGTTCAATAATATAGTGATTAACTACTTCTTTCATTTAAGACTAATTATTCTGATAACTGATAGGCTTTGCGGAATGACTTTTCTTCATTATTAATGGATAAATATTTTTATCATTTTCACAGTTGTGTAAGATTATGATTTGTAAGCACACTATTTTTATTTTGTGGGAAGTTAATGTTATGGGGCATGGTCAGACAATTTAATGACAGTGTTGTTTAGAATCAAAAAGTTAAAGCTACTAAAACACACACACTCAACATATGAAAATATACAAAGTAAATCTCCCTAAATCAAATGCTGATAAGTTCTCAATGAGCACTGTGGCTATGTAGAACCTTCATTGTCTATTATTGGGATACATATAAAAAATTGTCACCATCGCCGCCTTCTAGTTTTATTCATCAATAGGTCAAATTTTGACAATGAAAGCTATTCCATAATAATTGGTAATGTGATAGTCTGGCATCACTACATGAGTCAGATAGAGGTCTATTAAAGATTTTCATTTTAACACATTTTGGTATTTTACAAAACCATCAATGGAGTCACAAATTACAGAGAGTTTTTGCAGTCCTCAATCATATCCTTGGGCGCACTTTTTTTTACATAGCATCCTAAGTAAGTATTTCAGGTCAAAACAGAAGTGCATTTGCAGAGTTATCTGGGAAGAGCCAATTTCTTGATCTCTAGCTGGTGCTATGAGTCCTCTTCCTACCAACCCTTTAAACCAGAAACCCTTTTTTAAAAATAGTCTGTATCCTTTCTAGCAGTATACGCTTCTCAAATGGACACCTTTTCAAACATGAGTCAGCAGCTCATTCTCATAACGTGACTCAACTGTCCAGAAAAATCTAATATTTCAAAATGTAATTGATACATGGATAGCTGCATGTAAATGTGATTTCTCTCGCCCCCCTCCAATGTTGCGACACCAGAAAATGTAACTAACTTGAAGTGGTTTTTCTGCTTTACCACATGTCATATGTGATCCTCGGTGAATCACAAAAGCTGTAGCAAGAATTCACTAGATTATTTATTTATTGATGCTCCAATAGTGGGAAAACAGTCATAAAAATGTAACTGTCAACTCTAATATGAGTAGACCGCAAAATAGGTATAGCTCTTGAAATGGAGAGCTATGAAAGAATCCAGATCTCACTAATAACATTGCAGAAATTTTCTCAAATTAATTACACTGAGACATTGATGTATTTTGTATGGCTTCAACTTTTTACTTACTCTCTCCTAAAGCCAGCAAGTAGGGTTTATTTTTATAGTATTAAAAGGAATCTGTTTCAGAATGCAAAGAAAGATAGGCTGATTTAGAGCATCTAAACCTACTTGCGAGTTAATCCCTCCTGGGGGGGGGGGGGAGGGGAAGAGCAGGAATCTTGGAATTACCACAAAATATGCCTCAAATATTAAAAAAACAAAGTAATTTCTTAATTCTGTGTGGTGAGAGAGACGAGTCCTACACCAGCTCTTAAAATGAAGTTCAACATGACGTGTTAAGGTCAGGTGTGAAAGTTCTGCACAACCTAATCATGAGGGTAAGGAGCAAAACAGACGGATGCATGCCTGTACTAAGTGACTGCACACTGCTTACTCAGCACTGTAAGTCTGTCATGTGATCCAAGTTTTGTTCAGTTTTGACAGTCCTATTTAAAAAAAGAGGTGATGCTCATTCAATAGGCTCCTAATAAGTTCTATCCTCCTGATTCTGGGGCAGAGACCTCGTGACAGCAGTCCCCAACCTTTTCAGATCCAAACATTTTGCAGTCAACCACCTGTTACTAGTTGTTTTTTATGGATTCCTAATATAATAAAGAAATAATTTCCTTGGTGAGGATATTTTTTCTTTTCTGCAGACCCCCTGTGGTAGCCTTGCAGACCACCAGGTGTCTATGAACTACAAGTCGGGAACTGCTAGCTTATGACTAATGTGCCATGCCAGAGAAGGGAGCTGTATACGATAGTTCCTGCATAAGCAGGTTGTTCACCTTGTATTTTCCTGTGCTGGGATACATTGGGGCAACGGCACCAAAGAGCGAATACTTCCTGGAGGTCATGCCAGTGAAAGCTGAAAGATGCCAGGATTTTTTTTTAAATACTATATCATGGAGGAGATTCACTGCACTTGGACCACTGACTAAGATGACACTGGAGAGGTTTATAAAAATATTAATTCTATGGCATGCAAATACTGACCAATGCATGACAAAGGAGTAAAAAAAAAAAAGGTAGTAAAGGAACCTAATAATCCAAGGACAGTGCTAATGCAGCTGAAAGACTTTCCAAAAAGTGGCAGGACTTGCAAATAATTAGCTATAGTTGAGTGTTTTGTTTAAGTTGGATCCTGGAGCAACCTTTATCCACTTAAATTCTCAGACATGAAAACAAGAATAGTCTCCAGCATTCCTAGCTGTTGAAGACACCCCATATGGCAATCCCATCAGTCTCAAACGATGCAGTGTGCTCCTCAGCTCATCCAAATCGGTCATCGTTGGGCAAAACCTTGATAGTGACATCAAAGATAGGGTTTTTGGGTTGAGTCCTTGATGGTGACATCACAGTTTGTGTTGAGTCCTTAATGTATCAGATATTAGAATCATAGGGCTGGAAGGGACCTCATGAGGTCATCTAGTCCAACCCCCTGCTAAAAGCAGGACCACTCCCACACAGTTCGCTCACTTGCAATGTTAGTCTGCCTTAAGGCTGCTGAAGTCACAATGGAAGTTTTTATAATGGAGTGAGCTGGATGACTTTGGGAATGTAACTGGTGTATAAATGAGCTTATTAAGTCTGATACCAGACTTTCAATTTTAAAGATCTTAATGGATTTTATTTAAATACAAATGTCACCCAGCACTGAGGGAGTAAAAAGAACTTTACATGGCTACAATAAAACACATGATTCAGGAACTCTTCCTTTTCTGCTCAAGTACAATGTGATTTTAGCATAGGTGATAACCGAAGTAACAAGGAGATATGAGATGGGACATGAAAAGTACACACAATAGTATAGAAAAGGTAGATCAAGCGCTTCTGATGGCTACAGGAGTGTGGAAGGCAGGTATATTAGCCCCAGGGTCAGCAAAGCCCTGTTCCCAGGATATGGGGGGGGGGGGGGGCTGCTTTGAGCCAATTAAGGCACCTGACTAATTAAGGCATTTAGGTCAGTTGGAGCATCTGACTCCAATTAGGGGTAGAAGTTAAAAAGCCCCTGTAGAAACCAGGCAGTGAAGGAGTGTGGGGATGTTGTTTGGAGGAGAACAGAGAGAAGAGGGAAGGACAGCTGACCAGTAGCTGTTACTGACAGCACTTAGGAGGTACAGGGAGTGAGGGCAAATTTGCCCAGATGGGCCTTAGGGCCCCAGGCCCAGCAGCCTGTGTGGGCCCAGCCCCAGGGTAGGAGGGACTGAGGATCCATAGCACTGGGGGATTTTGAAGGAGGGACGACTGCCTCAGCTGGTTGCCAGTACATGAAGTGCAGGACCCATGGGGAACTGAGAGCACTCAGTTTTCCACAGGACATTCAATGAAATTGGAAGAGAGCAAATTAAAAAAAATATTGAGGCAAAGAAACTTGCTAAAGTCATAGACTGGTCAGGAACATCCATATTTACAATATTAATGCTAAATTTTGGGAGGGATGCAAAACCTCATGTTTCATGGCTCAATCCAGCATCGAAAAGGAAAATGAGCAAGCATCAAAAACCTTAAAGTAATTAGGATAAGACTTTCAGGGGGAGTCCACTCCTGGGATTCTTATACCCTCTGGTGGAGGATCTGGTGCTGGTTATGGTCACAGACAGGGTTTGATACCAGATCAGACCTTGATCTGTCCAGCTGGCAAAAATAGTGCTCCATAATTGTCTTCGGGTTGGAGTACAGGGAGACAAAAATTTTGAGTTCCAATCCTTGTCTCAGCACTTAATTGATGCATGACTCTGGGTGAACTGTAGTAGCATCTCCACAGCACCAAACAATGACTAGGGGTGCATTATGACAAGAATTGTATAGATGTTAACAGGAGTATCTATGCCTCAGGAGCTCATAATTTTCACCTACCTCGTGCTCTTTCTCCACTTGTAAAATGGGTATATTTATACTAATGTTCAATACATTAAACACACTGGAACATTTAATACTTATTTGATCAGATATCCTTACAAGATCTGCATTCCACACCATAGCACAGTTGAGACATCAACTTACTCATTCTTTAACAAAGCATATTGATCAAACTGGAGTTATTTACTTCTGCTTTGAGTAGCAACGCAAAGTATTTTACTCTAATAGATGTGGCAATTTCCTGCAATATTGTTAGATCTTATTGTTTTTAAGATACTGTTATCACTGTGGGCTAGGAACTGTATGTAATTCCATAGGGAAGGATGCCTGCAGGTCCTCCAGGAACTAAAAACAATGTGTTGTATTAGGCAAACTTACTCAGGTTGTAACACCTCCTAGGGAGAGACCACCACCTGGAGAGGCTTGCATATACTTGTTCAAACTGGATTCTTCAGAGACCAATAGACAAAAGGATTTCTGGATAAATAGCCAGCATTTAAACTGACTAAGGGCACTCTTACTGATCCAGGAAACAGGCCCTTCTCTCCTAGGAAGGATTGGAAGGGTATTGGCCTATTGAGGCCTCATAAGACTGATGGGTGACCTCTGACAAGCTTACAAGCACACGTTTGCTCTCTGCTTTCACCTTAATACATGTGCTTGCTTATAAGGAGTTGCATGGTAATTTGTAACTGTTGGCAATCACATTCCTTTCTCTTTGAAGTCTATGAACAAAGTACAGGCAGCTGGCATGATCAGGTAGTCTGTCTTGGTGGGAATACCACAGTGTAACCAGGGGAATATGCAGCTTGGATAAACCCCTTCTCAGGAGGGGGTGGGACCAAGGCCTCTGCCAAAGAGAGGCGACGGCTGAGGAGGCTGAAACCCAGAATGGGTGGAAATAGATGTGCAGTTGCCTTGAAGTGTGGCACTCGCCTTTTAGAGAAGTTTTCTCCTTCCCCTCACTTCTTTTGTTAGATTCTGTCCCTCTTCCATGGGTGGCAAGGAAACAGCTTCAAATTTAATTGCTCTCTTCTTGGAAGTCAACATTATGGAAAAACTGGTTATTTTCACATATCTTGGTGCTCATTATTTGTAAAGATTAGGGGAAGATATCTGAAACAGATTATCACTGGCAACATCTTAATTCATATCAGTGTTTTTAAATGAAAATAGCATCTAGCTTTGATATATCTTAACTAAGTTTCATTCTGATGCAATTTGAAAGAAGATAGTAAACTGAAAATCAGGATTTATAATAGGGACACCTGTAACTCCAGCTTCACTGCAGTAACAGTAGCACATACAGGAAACAATTGCATCTTTTAACTTGAGACTTTAGAGCCATAACTTGCATCTCGGCTATTGTCATATCACGACCACACTAAAATTAATCTGTTCCATGATATGGCTATTTTCTGTGTCTGTAGAAGAAATTTAAATTTGAGTGAGCATATTGGTCGGAGTAGGAATCCATGGCAACTCAGTTTCTCACAAAGTTCCCTTGTATATGTAAAAAATGTAATGGGATAAGATCAAACAAATCCTCTGAAATGCCACATGTGACAAACACTAAGGACAAGGCATAGTCGGCCCTCAACTGTTTAACTGGACTCTGTTTAAGGACAAAACTATTTTAAGTGTTAACCCAGTTCATTCCTGCAAGGTCTCATGCATGGGTCAAGGACACCTTAATCCACCATGTTGAAAGTTGCTGTATCAAGGCTCAAACTGAGCTTCCCCCCGCCCCCGAAATCCTTAAGAACACTGATGGTGACAATCAAAATCTTCATCAATTTGTTTCTATGTATGGAGTCCAGTCCCATGTATGCCAAGACTCATTACAGATTAAGCTGTGATTAGCTAATATTTGTGTCAATCAAAATGCATGGTATATTTACACTAGGCGGGGAGTCCCACAGTGTATAGATAAGCACATTTACACCAGAGGATCCTTGCATTCCTCCATTCCCACTCCTCCAATCTCCTTTTAACAGCTCCCATTAACCTGTTCTTTGATCTGGTCAGTTAGAGGTGGACAGGTAGATGGTGCTAGCTAGATGGCCAGGGCTCCCTGCATTTCCCCCATTTCCTCCTCCTGATTTCCCCCCCGCCCCCACCAAATATCAGTAAGTTTCTGCCTACTGATGCATAGAACATTCCCTGAAAGTTTGGAAGTATGATGTTCAAGAGTTATTATAGTCCATAAAAAGACTATGGAATTGAGTTTAAACTTTGCAAGATCTGCCAATGTAAAAAATCTAAACTACAAGCATGTCACTTACAGTTCCTCATATTTTTAGGTTTCTGATCCTAAATAAATCTTTTAGTACCGGGGAAAAAATATTCAGGTGTAAATAAGCAGCACTTGGACAACACTGTCTTACTGCCTCAATTCTATTACTTAAAGCATTCAAATAATACATATTTAATCTACCTGAATACCATTGAATTTGAAAATTCACTCAGATTACTCCAGAACAAACGTGTAGAGAGGAAATGCATGGGTAGGGCACTGACGCGAAAAGCTTGTGCATACTAATCAAATTCTGTGTAATATCCTTTTCCCATCAAAATTAAAGGCCTCTTGGATTCCACTCCCCTAGAAGTTAAAGGGAATTTTTAACATTGACTTCAATAGAGTACAAATGAGCCCTAAAATATGAAGTCATTTTTGTCTGGTCAGTTCTTAAGGTAACTTAGCCTTCAACGACTGCAATACACCTAATTGTTATATGGACAATTAAAATTTTCTAGCTAAGGAGGTTATACTCTAAGATGACTGAAAGTTCCGTTACATTGAATCAAAGCATTGAAATCTTGACACTTGTTAAACAGCTATAAATATTTGGTGTACAGACGAGCCTACATTTAAAAAATATGTATGCAATATCAATCATTTCACTCCATAATTCCATGTTTTGAAACTCCATATTTTAAACAAATAAGTTTCTTCCGCTTTCCAAAAAGCAGAAATGTAAAGGGTCTCCCCCATGCATGTCAACTTCATTCCTACTACACACAAGACTTGTGAAACTGTGAAGCAGTGTCTGGTAATTTACATTTTAAAAATGTATTTTCACACATGTAAGCTTTCACCATTCTGATAAGAGTTTATGGATGAGAAAAGAAGTCACTGCTTCAGTAATGAGAAAGCAGAACACAAACAGAGGGGGTTGCCCTAACTAATGAGGCAGCATGTGGCGCAGAGACCCTCACAGAAAGCACAGCTGCTGCTCTTTGCAGGAAAAGATTAGCAGTCTAGGTCAAAGAGAAAAAAGCGTCTCTGTGGAGAAAGAAGCAGAATGTATCCTCAGCGTACAGGAAAAAGGGAAATCTACTCAGTTTGCAAATAGTGTAGGAACTTTGGGGACAAAAAATGAAAAGCTGCAATTCTTGAACAGAACGTGTGCAAATAAATTGTCCAAAAGAGCTGTCAAACTATTAGAGATTGTCCTTTCCAAACAGTTCTTTTGAAAACGCTGTCTTCCTCCTCATATGTTTTTATGAAGATGAAATGTACATGTTAGCTTTCACTAGATTTTGCACCAGCATGACACCATCCAAGCTGCTGAAAGAATGTCTGCCAACTGCTGTTCCACAAACAGCAGAACACTTAATTGTCTCCTATAAGAATTTAAACTTTTTTTTAAAAAAAAAATCTGAACACCGTGAACTCTAAAAAAGAGAATTCAGGCCTCAAAATCCCCAGATATGAACTAATTTAAACTTCCTGTCTCTTCAAAGTCACTAAATCAGACAAATGACCAATGAATATCCTATTACTTATTTTTGTGTGTAGTTTCAGCTATTAGTTGAACTGAAAAATAAGCGAATGATTTAAAGTCAGATCCACAATTTTACTTACCTACAAAATATACTTCATAGCCAAACTATTCACTCTAACAATGCTGGTTTGTGGGGAAAGAAGGGTTTTTTCCTCTTTAAATCACTTGCATCTTTCCATGTACAATGTGTTTCTAATCTAGCTTTTCACTACAGAACACTGAAAACACTATTTAGACCTCAATTAGACTAGTATTTGAATTGAGGAATAACTTAAATTATTAGTGACTTGGGATCTTTTTCCCTCTGCTGTATTATGGAAGTGTATGTGGTTACATATTGCACATATCAAAAGTCACGCTGTTTATAGAAGTGCCTTTTTTTTTTCTTCCCCTGCTAAATCAAACCAGATCCAAGCCAAAATAAATCTACTCAAGAGAAAACTGAATGGAAAAGGAAAAGTTTTAATATCCATTTGAATGAAGTCTGAGTTTCCTCCGATAAGAGAAGCCAGGTTTAAATCTAGTTTGACAATGAATTTCATGCTATGTTAAGGGCATTTCCCAACTAAGTTGGTACTGCAGTGTATGACAGATGGATAAACTCCCCAGAGCAATTTAATTGTGCTCATGACTGTCAAAATGCTCTTTAACAACTGGTACAGTTAGAAAAGTTCTTGTGGAGTTATTTACATTTAGTAGCTCTCAACCCGTCACGTTAATTATGGGATCAGTGACTCTTTTGCTATTAGTAAATTGTAGTAAAAATAAAGAATTATACCAGCACTTTAGGACAGCATGGTGGCCTCTAACCTTTCAGGAGACTGACTTGTTTTGCGTACCCCCAAGTTTCACCTCTCAAACTACTTGCTTACAAAAATACAAGTGTCACAGCACACTATTAGTGAAATTGCTCACTTTCTCATTTACCAGACTTAAAAAAATCAATTGGCATATAAATATTGTACTTGAATTTCAGTGTATAGTGTATAGAGCAGTATAAACAAGTTACTGTCTATATGAAATTTTGCTTTGTACTCACTTCACTAGTTCTTTTTACATGGCCTGTTGCAAAGGTAGGCAAATAGCCTTAGTTGATATATCCTTGGAAGACCTCTTCATACCCTCACGGGTACACGGTCCCCTTGTTGAGAACGACTGGAATAGCAGACTTGGATTTAAACTTTTCGGCTATCTCAATCAGGATTAACTAAAAAACCAAGTTTACAAAATATATTTATAATGCTGGAGCATACTTCTGTAGTTTTTTCTCATTTTGCTCCTTAAAGGCTACAGTGTAAACAATCACTCACAATGAAGGTGGAATTAATAAAAACGGGTCAGATTATATACAGATCATAAATGGTAAATTTTAAAATACTTTTCCTACATCTTAAAAGGAAATGGATTGAAACAAAACATTGACACAAAAACCAGCCACTCACAAAGTTGAAAACTGCATTGTAAAAGTGGATTCTAATGTGTTCCTAAGAAATTGGACAAGATTTTATAAGTTTTCTAGTTGTACCACTGGCATGTCATTTATGACTCAAAGTATTGGAAAGGCATTCTGTTTATAAAATAGACCAACAGAATTTTTTAATAGTTGGCAATATACGTAAGCTCCACCAAAAGACTTTCGTTAGCAACAGCAAAAATACACCCTTTTGGAAGATGGTTCAAGAGGGAAGGAGAAGAGTGCTTCAGTAAAAGTGACTATTCTGAGAGTGAGACTGATTCTAAAATGGTTCAATTTTAAAAAAAAAAATAGAAAAGGTTTGAAGACTTTTTACATTTCTGCCTAATTTAAAAACACACCAGTATATCTGTATGAGCCCACCATTTAACTACTTGCGAGATCACACCCACCCACTCACTCCTTCAGCAGGGGCTATCTGAGCTGAACTCCCAGACTATAAAAGGCTCACAATAACTGCGGTGGATCCTTTGTTTGGTAAGGAGGGCATGAGCAGGAGTTTGAAGAATTAAGTTTTTGCCCTCTTCAGAATCTGAACTCAGTGAAGCGTTAGATGCTCTCTGAAACTCAACATTCGGAGGGCTGTTTGAGGTCCACCAGAGCTGGGTATGTCATTTCTCTTGCCAAGAGCTCTCAGCTGTACAGCTCCATAAAGGGAACAAACTTTTAAAGCAGATGTAGCTTTGTCATTCACGGTCTCAATGTGAATAGCCTTTAGAAACCATTTATAACTGTTGGCACAGAATAAATCAAGCAAACTTATGAACATGTGTGTTTTAATTCTTATTTTGCTGACTAGAGTTCAGTCAGTTCAAATTGAACGGCTTCAGGATCCTACTAAACAGTCAGAACACTGGCCTTTGGATCCTGGTCTATCACGCGCACTCTGACATTTCCTCACAAAGTGCCTAAATGGAGCACAGGACTCCTTAGTTTTTCATTACTAATAGTGATTCTCACCTCTCTTGACCTCACCACTTTCTGATATGTTGTATTTGAATCTATACAACTTGTTTGACTTGCTGAAGTAATATGACCTGATGAAGTGAAATGTAATCACAGGATTTATCTTTCACTCCCATACTGTAAGGTTTTTTCACTGTAAAGTTTTCTCCACTCTGGCATCTGATGAAGTGGGACTTCACCTAAGAAAGCTTGTGCAAAAAATGTTAGTCTTGAAAAGTGCCACAAGACTCCTTGTTTTGCTGAACTAGACTAACAGCTACCCCATTGGAACTTTTCCACCTACTGTGTATCTAATGGGACAGACAGTTAATCACTGATGGGGGTGGGGGGAGCTGAAAAAGTTAAACTTCCATGCCACCCTAGTGCTAGAGCGAGACTAAACTAGTCTTCTGATATACACTTTGGTCTCATTAAAAGAAGTTCTTTACACCCAGCTGCTTTGAGAGAAGTTCTGTTTATGCCATTATATCTAAAAAAATGCAAAGTAATATCTTGTACTTTAGACTGTGAA
Source organism: Pelusios castaneus (assembly GCA_007922175.1). NCBI lineage: Eukaryota > Metazoa > Chordata > Testudines > Pelomedusidae > Pelusios > Pelusios castaneus. The sequence goes on from ML685771.1 coordinate 16,938,852, forward strand.
AACAGGATCTTCTCTGCCATAGTTCTACTGTATATCATCAAACACAATCAGTGTTTTACAAATCAATAAGCCACTAAAACTCTCCATTGAACATAACTCTGATTCCAAAAGCTTTGAAGGAAATGAAGAACTACTCTATTGCCCAGTGTGGCACACAATTCAAATTAGAATTGAGAAAAATATGGCTTGGCAAACAGGATTCAGTTTGGCAATTGAAGGGGGACAGTAGTTAAAATGAAGTTTGTGCTTTACTGTCAGTCTAAAGATTGTCCCAACACAATCAGAATTCTAGCTTTGAATCAAGGTGGTGTGCACCAGCTTCTTAGTCTGGTAGAAGTAGACTGTGCAAGAAGAACTTGAAATGCCATGAAAGTATCATGGGGAGGGGGGGGCAGGGGGAAGAATGGAGTACAAAGCTGCACAACTCCTCCTGGATGCCCCTCTAGAAAGCCTGAGTGATCATTGGATGTCCAAGTCACCTGTGAACACATGTTCAATGGAGAACTCCAACACCATCTAATACTCACCATTCAGCATAAATAAGGATCAGTCAGCATTCAATTATTTTTAAAATTGCCCACTGGTGTTAACACAACACACATGGACTTATCTGATTGCTACTTCAGTCTGTGCTGAGACAGACTACATACTTTCAGACCCAGAACAATAGTTCTCTGTCACACCCTTACCGAACACAGCTTCACTTTAAATGTTTTTTTACTAAAGAAGGTGGCTGATCTGTTTCACTTCACACTAACATAAGAAGTAAGATCTAACTAATCCATTATGTTTTTGAAAGGAAGCAAATATGTTTCCTAGTTTACCAATAAAGATTTCTGGAGGGGGTTCCCTGATGTTTCTGATGCCTTCAACCTCTTTTAAAGTGAGGACTGCTGCATCAAACATGCTACTAATCTGGCTTCATTTTCCTTTAATCATTTAAATGACATGTTGACTATCCTGTACAATCAGCAGTTCCTAACAAGACTTCAATAGGATGTGAAATTTTGTTACATGTACTTAAAATGATACTAAAAACTCATTCAAACTGTGTAGAACAAAATACAGAGCCCTCTCATACTAAAGTCTCACATACACAAAGTAGTTCAACTTCAGAAAATAATTAGGTGTAGGAAACGCAAAATGAATTTGGAAGAACAAGAACGAACAAATGCAACACCAGATTAATGAAAGTGCACCGCTTTCAATAATTTATGAAGAAAGCATTAACAGATCTTTACATTTAAAGACCACACAACTATTAACGTAACTGATCTGAAAATGAAGAGAGCTGTTTTACAGTACATACTGTGAACAAACAAATTTACTGAATTCAAAATTAGCTTGCCTATGGAAGACTACTTTGGAATAAACTATCGAACTGCTTAAATCACTAATTTAAGAGTCCCATTATATTTAAACCCCATTCCTTATTATGCTTGACAAACTAATCTGTAGTTCTCCTCCCTCAATCATTCACTTTTATTCAAATGTAATCGTTGAAATAAAATCTGAGTTTGCAATTTACGAACGAGCAGGATTTAGAATATGCAGTGATGAGAAACTTTGCTCTGTGCAGGAAAAATTGAGCCTCGTGTGGCTCAAACTGCTCAGAAATAAACAAGTTGACTCTGAATGGAACTTATTTCAATTTTGTAAGCTGAAGAGAGGCATACAACTGCCCTGCCTATCCTTGTTATGTGTTAATACTTCATCAGGTGTGTTGTGGCTTGGCAAAGCCCTGAACCTAGCAGGGAGCTTAACTGTAGTGAAAGAGAATAAAGATGTGTAAAGCCATAGGGGTAATACCCGATGATGGTTTTGTGGAGTTAGTGGGAAGCAGGGTGGTCCAAGAACTGATGAGATGTAATGCAAGTTGTATGTGAATCTATATATTGACATTAACATATGAACAAAAACCCCCAAAATGCTAAAGTTTAGCCAAAGGGAGTGGGGGGGAAAGCAGAATACAAATATACAGCTATGAAATTTACTGGATGATTAGAATCCCCTTTCACTGTGATCAATCATTCAGGTTGTTCGTATATGAAAAAATAGCTTACACACTGAAGCGTTTAGTTTCCTTTCAGTAGAATGGGGGAGAAAGGAAGAACAATGATGATATTTTTAATTATCTAGTAAGTAAATTATTGAGATGTATGCCAATTGTTTGTTTTTACTGGTGTTTAAAAACCTCAATCTACCTCTAAAAGTAAGTTTTAAGGAGTCAGAACTGTGTAGCACTTCCTACTTTCTTGGATTTTGTAGTGTAGCTATAGTCCCCTCTGGTTATTCTTGTTCTCCCACTGACCAAATCATGGGAGCAATGCTGAACATTTCTCCCTCTGGAGCCAGCAGGTATTACTCTCAGTTGGAGACGGTTAGTAGAGAACAAGTGGCATTGTGTGCACTCCTGGGTCCTTGCTGGCATAAGGCACAGAAATGATATATTGTTCCTAGCCCATTGGGCCAGTCCACTTCAAGTTCATGGGCTTCCAGTATCAACTTTTTTCTTTACCGCTCTTCTCCCTCCCCTCCTCCTGAATAACTTTCCTATGCCTGCCTCTTCTCACCACCCAGTAATGTGTATATTTTGGAGGAGGAACAGCAGTGCAGAACTGATGTAACTATAGTTTTACACTGCTGTTCTTGCTAGATCAAGAAGAAATTGTTTTGTGCTCTGCTACCTTAACCAGCCTTTCAGCTATGGTATGACCGAAGTGGGAAATTTTGAATTGTATAACCAAGTTAACAGATAACTAAAGGATTACTAACAAATAAACAAATTTATTTTACTGAGCACTTCAACATAGGTCTTCAGTGCCAAAATCTAAGTTACTGCTGAACAGAATACATGAAAAAGTTTGTCAACCTGTTCTGAAATGTTGTAGTAACCTGCTTCCAAGTTCACTGTATTTTCTTGAAGCTGCAAAACACAAGGTAATGTTTCATAATCTAGATTGATTTTATTGTATATATTCACGTGGATTACTCAGTTCATACAATCAGTCTGAAGGACTGCTTTTCCATGGTATAGTTCTTAAATCTTACAATACAATATTAAATACTGCAGTGCCTTTGAAAAAGGCTGTCTTTTTATCCAACTCGCCTTTTGCTACATTCCTGTCAGTCACTAAATACAAACTTTTACTCAGACTCAAAAGTCAGAAGGGACCATCGTGATCATCTAGTCTGACTTCCAGCACATTACAGGCCACAGAACCTCGGCCACCCACTCCTTTCATAATGTCCTGCAGATGCAGTATTCCAATAATTCACTTCCTTCCCCCTCCCACACTTTTATATAGCTATAAAGAAAATTGAATTCTACAAAACAGATTTAATTAGAAATACATCACTAACTTTTTAAACTATGGGTATTCTCATCCCTTCCTCACAACTTGGGCAGATGCATCCAATTAATGAGTCATTCCACATCAGAAATTTCCTGTTTGGAGCATGCTGGCAATACCACTAATAACCTACATTGCTCAAAATGCAGAACAACTCATTTTCTGTCACATATTACCTCTTTTGGTCTAAGACTGCAAAAGGAGGTTTCCAGACTTGTGGGCTTGCTTCCAAGAAGGGGGGTGGGAGGAAAAGCTACTAATTTCAGACTGCAAGATTCACTCTTTGTTATTGAAAAGAAATTACTGTATACCATGAAGAGTGGAGGGAATTAGAAATTAGCACAACTAAGGAAGTCTGATATCTTGACATGCTAACCATTGCCAACACCTCTGTATCGCAGCTCAACATGAAAGATCTAGGATACCGAGATTAGCACAAGGTTATATTAATTCACTCCTTGAAACGTGGTTGTGGGTTCATAGCCAGCTGACATACTAGACAAGTTACTCTCCTAGTATAGGGAGAGTACTTCGGAATTCTTAATTCCAAGTTTTGAAGATGACAGTCTAGCTTTAAAAGGATCTCAGTCATCTGATAAATGTCTCCTTAGTCTTCAGTCAGCTGTGGGTAGTCAGAAAGGGCTGTGGATTCAGAAGGGCTTTGAAAAAATACATGTTGATCTATGATCTGTAAGTTACTAGAAAGGATTAGAATGAATGGAGAAGGCACCTTTTTGCAAGATCATCTTTTTTCCTAAAACAGCTAAAGGCAAAATGTGATCCAGGTGGCAGGGGAGGGGGTGCTTAGCCTACAACTTTGTTCTTTGACTGTCCAGATCAAGTTCCATTCTCTAGAGTGGATGGTCTGATTTTTTTCAATCTGCTCTGTGGATTAGTTTGCCTCCAAAGTGTTAACAATTTTTCTTTGCTTTTTGAAAACTTCTTTTTATCTTCCTCAAGAACATCACTGCCCACATACTGTCTGACCAGTTGTAACAATCCTAGTTTCTGGTCCCTCCTAGTAGAGCTTGGGAAGCCTTAAGTCATGAAAGTTGATGGCCATTTGAGGCTCTCTTCTGGTCTTGTTTTCCAAGTTTCTCTCTGCAAAGTGCCCCTGTGTAAAAGACTGACAGCTAAGAGTTCCTTCGTGATAATGTCACTCGTTCGTTCACATTTTTTGAGATAAAGAAAACTTGCCTGGGACATGCAGATAACCCACTTTCAAAGCATCTGCTGAACAGAGTCACCAACACAATCTCATTCTAGTCAGTACAAAATACTCTGAGCACACATGCCATCACATTCCAGAAACCCTGTAATCTAGTCAAAATCCAATGCTCATACCTAAAATGTTGCTACCATATTTAAAGCATTTATGAAATAAAAAACCTCACAGGTTTGAGAGATTCCTATAAAGATGATGGGGGATTCCACTGACGCCAGTAATGATTTTCAAACAGGAAATAAAAATTAAGCATGTTCACTGTATTTGAGTCCTATCTGATAAAATAGCTTGTCTTTACAGTTCCTGAGGTATAAGGTTTCCTTTCACTGGAAAAATACTGAGCTGTAATCACCTTCTCCTGTGCTCAAGCTTGATAGCATCTTTGTATTAAAACCTCTTTATGGATAGCTTAGTGCCATTTTCCATATTAGCTGTCCATTTAAGCTGTTTTGATTCCCTTAGGTTGGGTGCCACTTTTGTTACACTTTCCAGCTTCTGAGTTTAAGATGTGGTAGTAGGTGTCTTCCAAGCATCTTCTAAATCACACACATACAGTGCCACAAAACTCCTGGACATTAAAAGACTATGAAAGACACTGCAGTTAATTTGCAAGTTTTTAACCCCCTTCCATGGATTTTCTCATGAGTAGCAAACCTGACGTCTTCACATCAACCTCCACAGGTCTACCAGTTCTATATATTTAAAGTATTCCACGTATCTCTGCATTTTCTTTCTTTGTTTTATTGTTTCACACAACTTCACATCTCCGTTCTGATTTCTTCATCATAATCTCCGAGGGAGGTTTTCTGCAGAAGCCTGCAGTACCTGACCCAAAACAGCAAAATGTACTTTAGCAGTTTATCAGTGTCTGTACAGAGCCTTGCATGATGGATCTTTAACTTAGTTTAGCATTCTAGGCGCAATGTTATACAAGTACTATAACAATAATGTAGAATATATTTTGCAAATCTTGTTTTGTTTTACTGATCGTTTTGATTCCAGAGTTTTTTTTTTTTAACAAAGCATAGCCAGAAATATTCCATGTATTGTAACTAATACAATGAAGACAGCTAGATTTTTATCCAAGTTTGAAGGACCCAAGCAAATGAACAGTTGAGCTGCTTCATGCATTTGCCTGGTAAGCTTGAAGTAGCCTCAGGATTTTATTAGTTTGATCATTCATATAAATAGAGACATGACAATACTCCATTATGACAACAGTTGATATTAGCACTGTGGAGTTCTAATAACAGAGGAAGATCCAGCACTGAAAGCAACTTTCCAAACTCAAGTGATCTAGAAATTCCAAGCACTTGGAGTATTAGGGATGGGATGGCAACTGTCCTAGAAGTCTGCATGCGCCAGAACATATTTTCCATTTTGAAGTGCTACAAACTGGTAAACTGAACTGTAATAGAAACTTTAACAGCAATCCCATCCACTCTTTAGAGAACCTAAAATATCACAAATACTCAGAGGAAACCAAGTACAATGGCTAATAGTCGCTCTAGTAATGTATCTTATTTTTTCCCACCCTATGCAAAAGGAAACACTAAGGCAAATGATTTTGGGTGTGGGTCAAAAATAAAGGATTATGCTCTCAGGAAAGTGAACAATTTATCACTTACCTCCCTAGTCCAGAAGTTTCCCACTCAGGGGCTGGGATGTATCTGAAGAGTAACATGTAATGGAAATTTGTAGGATTAAATTAACTGCAGCTGATTGGAAGCACCTAATGGAGAAGAGGTGAGAATACCTGATGTTTTAGACCTGTGACTATGATGATCCCCAAAACTGACTTTCTGATCTTCTGCCCTCAAATTAACTATTAAGACAAAAAGTTGTCTGTCCACTGGGGGTGGGGGGGACTACCATAAGTCAGCTACAGTAAACTGTTGGAAAATAGTTTGAGGCAGGACAAGAATCCAGCTATACCTTTAATTGACGCTATTAACCCATCGTATCAGTGGTCACATAGTTGAGATATTTAGTGTCAAAGAGGTTAAAAGTTTTGGCTGACAAAACAGCAATCACACACACGATCACAAAATACAGGTTCTGTTTTGATTTCCTCATTAAAATATTTAAGTGAAGACGTTAAAACAACAAAACCCAAATCTTACCTAGTAAGTGTGTACTCCCTGAGTCCTGAATGCAGGTTCATGGCTGAAAAGGTACCTATGCATCCACGTAATCGCTTATCTCGACCAATCTTCCACGTTACAAACAGCGGGCTGTTTTAGGGAGGAAGAAAAGGCACGTGTGACTGCAGAATTCTTACAAGTATTACAATATTGTGTTAATTGGAGTGATATTTCAGTAACAAGATGCATCTTTCCAAGACTGGGCCTAGTCTACCAATTAGCTGCTGCTTCACTGGCCAGAGTATTCAGAAGTATATTTTACTATTTTTGTTTGTGTGCTGTAGAAAGACTCGTGTCATTCAGACACAAATACTGGAAACCAGACTGGTCTCTAGCTACAATACGCCATAGCCAGAGAAGCAAATCTGCTAGCTGACGTGATGCTTATCTCCCATTAGATTCTCCCCAGAAGGAAAGAAACCTTTTCTTAGACAACTCCTCGGTAGAAAAGCAGAGTTCTAATGAGACCGCCACAGAACAAAGAGGATAATGTCCCATTCATGCTAGCCATAAAGAAAATCCTTGCTTTTTTTTTTAATTCTGAGCTGAGCATTAAGAGAATCCCTGTGAAGCAGCCAAAAAGCATTTAAGGATAGATGTTATCTAGATTTTAAAATATAAACCTGTACAAAGGAAATTCTCTCCACAATGGCCCAAGTCTCTTTTGGCTACTGGCCTAGCTTCTGAAACATGATACTCAGTAGTACAAAGGCCAGAGTGGTGGCTGCTCTGTAAACAGTCTAATTCTACAGCCAGCTCTCATGTTCCAACCTCTCCATAAATCTTAGACTGTGCATTTGTAACAATTTTGCTAATACAGCTCCTCTCCCTCTATGAAAAAAAAAAAAAACCAAAAAAAAAAAAAAAAACCCCCAACTCTAACCATGTGAACAGTAAGACTTTGTAAGATTAGTCTAAACCTTATTCAGAAATGTCAAAAAATACCAAGAGAACTTAAGCCTCATATTAACTCACTAAGAGGCAACATGTGTTACTGACTTCTGTCAATTACACTGGTGACATGACCCATGCGTACACTCGGATGTGTGGGGAAGTATTTGTGCACAAAGCTAAGCACAAGTGCCTAAAGGACCTGGGTCTTGGTCTTATTCACCTCAATCTGTGGGGATGAAAGGACAGATTATACTAAATCGGCACTGGACAACATGGTCTGCTTCTTCAACATTAACATTTAGAGCATATAGCTTAATGAGAGAAGTCACTTAAAATAGTTTATTGCCAAAATATGCATTAACAAAACTAAAGATCAACAACTTTTTATTTAATGCCAAAAAAAATTAAGATTTCCCCTACAAAGAATGCTACCCCTTAAAAATTTTTAGTCTAATTGTAGCCAACATGGAAGTTAAATGCAAAAAAGTGTAATCAAAATCTTTGTATCTTAATACATTAAAGGTATTAATGCAGGCAAGGAATGTTTTAAGGAAATCTGAACCTAGTTCATTTTTGAGCAGAATAATTTGTCAATCTAAATATTTTTGCAATTTTCTGTTGCCCCAAGCTAGAGCACTACATTCAAATGGCTTAGACTGAACATTTCTTAAACTGTAGTTTAAGGTTTAAGTTTAAGGTTGTAAGCTTGAGACATAACTGGAGACTTAAGACATTGTCTGGTTCTCCTATATTAAAAGCACTTGCTCTATCTGTCCCACCAGGGCTTGGAGAAGTCAGGGAAGGTGTATGGTGCAGGAGGGAAAAGGAGGGAGATAAGGAATAGCACCGGTGGGCAAGGGAATAAAAGCAATTATGGCAGGGATTCCAGAAGCCAAGTGGGCAGAAAGAAGCAGGAAGTGCATGATGAGTGAGGGAGGAGGATCAGGGAAGAAGACACAGGCAGTGAACAAACCCGGACAAAGGGGAAAAAGCAGTCTCTCTCTCTCTGTCTGTGGCAGTAGGTAGAATGGATTTGGATGGATGGGGAAGGCGTCTGGGTACCTACAGAAGTAAGCCCTGGGAAGCTAGAGCAGGTGGCATTCTGGACAAACAGGAAAGTTCATATAACTTCAGTCTCTGTAGGACCCTGAAGATTTCAAGAGTTCTTGGGTTACATAGCGGGAGTTCCAGAGTGCTGGAAAAGGAATGGATGGTGGGGTCTGCACAGGCAATAGCAGTGTGGGGAAGAAGATGGAAAGAAAAGTAGGAGGAATCTACTGCATTTTCTGGTAAAAGCAGACAATTATTTGTTTCACAATTAAGAAGGTACCAGTGTCAGTCCTTCAGACAGGCTCTAAACGTATCCTTGTTAGTCTTTCATACAAACATGGATGGCTGGTCATAAAAAGGAGGGGAGATAAACACAGGACATTCTTTATTACAAAGCTGTTCACACAACAAATTGTGTACCTCTGTTCTAGACCATGATTGTTCATCTCAAGTAAAACCTGGATTCAGTTCTTGGGGAAAGTCTATTCTCAAGTGATATTTGGCAAAAGAAGTGTGCCATACTAGGTATCAAGACTTCAGATGCACTGTATTAAACCTATTATTGTAAAAAGACAACAGAGTCTTGTGGCACTTTTAAAGACT
>ML685771.1:16948520-16966649 GCA_007922175.1 Pelusios castaneus
GTCAGACGCTTCAAAGCGTCTGACGAAGTGGGATTTTCTCCCACGAAAGCTCATGCGATTAATAAATCTGTTAGTCTTTAAAAGTGCCACAAGACTCTGTTGTCTTTTTACAATAGACTAACACGGCTACCCCTTTGGAATTTGACTATTATAGTAAGGCATGCAGCTACTTTTCTACATCTGCCTAGAGCTCAGTTAGCAGGCAGACATTTATGGCTCATTCAGTCTAACAAGATCTTGGAGAAATAAATCCTCTGAATAAATACATCTAAACCAGCTGCTACTGCCTCATGAATGCTTGAGTATGGTGCACTGAATTTTCTACCCAAAATGTCCCTTCACTCCCCCCGCCTCCGTTCCCCTCTCAAGCTTATCTGGCACAAGCCATCACTGCCAAGCTTACTTCATTTTGCACTGATTTTTCTATCAAATGTTCTTAAGGTGGACACTGCCTTTTTAAGAATGGAGGAATGTCTCACATGAGGTTAAACTACTGGATTTGAGAGTCAGGAGATGACAAAGAGAATGCACCAGTTACAGTATTTCTCTAAAGAAATGAAGATTAATTAATCTACATGGGTACAGGAAGAGCCCAGAAAGCTGAAGTGGCTGCATCAAAAAATATCAAAACAATTTATTATCAGCTAAAAATGGAGCTAGATGACAACGCTGGGAATAGTGCACCACAAACATCTTATGAGCTTTGAAAATTTTCCATGTTCCATAACAAATGACCCGCCCCGTTTCCTCTCCTCTTTTCCTTTTTTTGAGGGACGAGTCAGAAAACAGCCTGGAAGCTTCTTCCCTTGAGAGAATGTCACCTCCCACTTACTACCTCTTCCTCCCCAAGCCCTTAAATATTTAAAAAACCCCAAGGTATTTTAATTTGAAATAGTCTAATACCCAGCCATTAGAGTGTCTTCTACTACAGACTAAAGATCATAGTTCATGTGAATGTAGAAATATACAAAATGCCTTTGAAGATGAAAGATCCACCATGGGATAGTAGAGTGGAAGGCGGCAACAACTCTATTTAATATTACTTACTAGTTTAGATGGTGGCATAGTCTGCCATTAGTGTCCTTCTAATAATATGACTAACTTTGAGGGGAAATCTTGGAATTAAATGAACAATCCCCTACTTTCAGATGAGTGAGTTATCGCAGCAGTTTTTGGAACTAATTGGTTACAATGTTCTTGTGTGTCTGGAGCCATATTAGGTCCTTTGTTTTCCCAAATAATTCAGTCACTGCAAAGCTGAATGGGCCCCAAAACTTTACATGCTGAAGATTTTCAGGGCATTAAACAATGTGATGCGCTCTTCTGTTGATGGAGACTTTTGCATCTCCTTTATTAGAGTGGCCAAGTTCCCCTTCTTGTAATGATGTTGAACTGAGCAGTCTTTTGTATTTTCTTAATTTGCTTTTTGATTAACTTGAAAAGGAACTAGACAGATCTTTAGCTTTTTTCCTCTTCATATTTTTTTTTTTTTTTTTTTTAGGCCAAAAGGGACCATTGGGATCATCTAGTGTGATCTGTCTAACACAGGCTATATATAGTATTTCACCCAATTCCCACTGTACTGAGACCAGTAACTTGTCTGACTATAGTGTATCTTCCAGAAAGGCATCTTGCGCTTTTTCTTGATTTAAAAAAAAAAAAATATTTAATTGTGATGGTACTGGAAACACTGTCCTCCTGCTCAGCATCATTTTCTTGCCCTTTTGTCTCAGGCTAAAGATTTTTTTTTTTTTTAGCTGTATAATGCTTACTGTAAGGTAGAATTCAGAGAAGCAAATATTGGCTTATTCCATTACACTGTTCTGAGTTCTTTTTTTTTCAGGCCAAATGGGATTCCTTCTAGAATTAACTGAGATGGCTACTTTAAGGGGTATGGGGAAGCCCGTAAATAAACCGCTGCTGAATAGCAAAGGGACAATGAAACACAGACTTCCAGCAGGGTTGCTGACAAAAATACATTTAGGGCTGGTTGACAGTGAAATTTGGCATAATGCTGCCTATCTCAACCTTTTGCAGCCTCTGTCTCCACTGTCAGAGCAGTACATTAAAGAAAAATGGAGCTGTAATTCAATCTAACACCACCTCTGCAAGTGGTGCAGCACTGGGGTAGAAATCTATACAATTCTAATTTAGGTTCCTGTAGCCAGAGAATACCTCTACCAGTTTTCCTGTCACCTTTTACCATGACAACATAGCTACTCCCCTGCTTGTGGTCCCAGGAAGTTTTCAATTAATTCCTCTCTCTGCATCAAGCACTGTGCCTGTCGTCTGTGGCAGAGAAACAGCAAGCTCTTCCCGATTTCCGGGCCCCCCCCCCCTTAAAAGGCAGAGGAGGAGTGAGCGGAAGACGATTACCTCCACACAAGCCGCTGTGCCTCCTACCCACATTGCAATGCATTTCAGGAAGAAATGGGAGCACTGGGGACACAAGACCCTGAGCAAGCAATTTGGGGTTATCACTCGCCTTCGCCTTCTGTAATTTGACAACCTAAGATTGAATTTACAACCCCACTCCCAGGATAGACAAGCCCTCAGATCAGCAAGGCTCAAGATTCATGCATAATCATGACAGTTCAAATTTTAATCTGGACACATAGTTATGTTCTAGTTCAACCACAAATTGTCAGGCTAAATGTGAAGGTCATTGGTTGAAGTTTTATAGGCCAGGCAATGCATTACATTGCCACCCTGCCTTAAAAATCTCTGAATCTATAAAGTCCTTGCCTGCTAGTAAGATCCCTTTCAGCAAACATGATACAGAAAAACTAATGTAAACTAAAAACATGTAGAAGGATATTAGCATCATTACTCTCTAGAACATCCATCTGCTTTTTGCTTGTTAAATTATATATTTGGCTTCCTCTTGTTTGCTTGACTCTTTAAAACCAGCAGCAGCTCTTAGGTGCTTTGAGGCTACTGAGTCACACTAAACTTGCTAAATGATACCAATCAGTGGCTATCACAGGTTCTCACAGTTCAGTGCATAATCCAAGCACAAGACTGTTAGAATTATCTACTGCAGAAGTTATAAGCCCACGATCCATAGATAGCTGGCTCTCTTTCCAGTTGTCAACTTTCATTAAAAAGACAGCTAAAATACACTAAATATTTAACTACTATTACCTCTCCATAAAAGGAATTGCTGCAGTTTCCATGAGGGTGTTAGGTGATTGTGAATGGGAGGCAAAGTTGTCTCCACAACAGTATCTATTAATACACACTTGAACTAAAGAATCTGAAACCCCGTTGTAACTACTACACCTTTGATTAACAGCTAAGCAATAGACTTGTGGCTGAAACGTAAGCTGGGAAGTCAGTAACTCAAGGTTCTAACCTGTGCCAAAAAATTGGCGGTGTGACCACAGAATTAATTCTCCCCCACTCACCCAATATTTTTACTACTGAATTAAACAAAGCAGAAAGGAATATGATCTGACTTCCCAGTAGAGTTATGAAGCTTACTTTCTTAGAATTTGGGAAAGCTTTGGATGAAGGGTACTATCCTAAATATCAATTGATACACATGTTGAAATAAAACTCGGAAAGCAGTCCCGTTACAGCACAAACGTCAGATATTCCAGTGGTTCTGTCATGAGACTGCAGTACAAATCTAGTGTAAATTAACAGGAACACCCAAGCGTTCTTCTTGTTAAAGTTTTACAGCTGAAATCACAAAAAATTTACCTGTGACCTACTTTCTACACAGGATTACTGGAAGCATTTCGTCTGAAAGCAAAAAAAGGGCAAGATACGTTATCACTCAGCTATCCCTGCAAGAGTGAATGAGCCAAGGACTGGTCACCATTAAGGGTTTAGATTTAAAAATCACCACTGTCAAAATAGACACTTCATGCAAGCTGCCATTCTATTATGTTTTTAAAAGTGCATTTAAACATGTGTTTTACACAATATATTTAGGTTCAGCAGAATTGTGATTATTATAATTTTGACCAATATCCCTTTTAAAACTTTTAGATATTTATTCATTTAAATGTTCAGTCCTGGGAAATGGGGGTGGGAAATCAGACAAGTATTTAATGGCAAGACAAATTCAAAAGTAAGCTTTATAAACTTAAGTTGTCAACTTTATCCCCATGTCCAAAACAAAGTAAATATTCTTAACATGGCTAACCTGGCTTTCTGTTAGTCAGTCCACTTGTAACAAGCCTGATTCAAAAGACTAAATCATTGGATTTTGATAAATTCTCAGCAGCCTTTTTTCTTTGCCAACATGTAAATTTCTGTTGTTAATGGAAATTTTTCCTGGGTTTGTGCAGTTTACCAATACATATCTAATCCTTCCAAGCCTATATATTCATGCATCACCTCCATCTGAACAGACTGAAATGCCCCAAAGTAATCCAAATCCCCAATCTAGACACATTCCAGAACAAAAAAAATTCAGATAATTATTCCATTATACATCGTCTATCAAGATGTTTCTGTTTAATTTCACAAACACTTGAGCTGTTTTGTGTTTGTATGAATTTTCTTCTTGGTGAGTGCTCAGTAGAGATTAAAAAGTACTGTGAAATATCCTTGGCTTGCTGCTGTTTATCTTTGGTGGAAACTAGCCCTTTGTCTCTACTAGAGATCATCTTGTCAGGATATTTTTCTTCTCCAATCTCTCCCCCACAAATCAGATTCCAAAAGCAGAGCATACTCCAAAGTATTTTATTCTAATACAACTGTAAATTAAGTGAAGCCAGATAGTACTCACATTTAGGTAGGTCTATACTTCAAGCAGTGTGCAGAGTACAGAGACTAACTACGTTCCCAGCTAGCACAGGCACATACTGCAGTGTAGACAGGGAGACAGTGCTTAGGCAAGTAGAGCAGAAACATGCCCAAGCCCTAGAGTAACCTACATGCCCAAAAGTGCCTCATGCCTACACTGCTATTTTTAGCAGTGTAGTGTTCTGCTGCCTCAGCCTTTCCTGCCATAGTGAATGACTCTGGCACCAGAGAAAGGCTCTGATGGGGCAGGCGGGGAGGGAGGACGACCATGGGACACTGTCAGAGCCTTTCCTTACCAAAGGGAAAAGCCCCAGCAGTGGGGAGCTGTCAGAGGCTTTCACTGCTGTGTGTAGTTACACATATCCTACCTGAATGCTACTGCAAGTACAGATGAGGCATTGCATGCAGCAATGAGAGTCATAATGGAGAGTACAAACAAGTTCTGTATAAAACTGCTTCTCCACGGCCATAGATTCTGGTGATGTTGGATAGAGATTACAACCCAGGATTTGGTGCCATGAGTTCTGACACTGACTGGCTCACTGTTAATTTGGGCAAATATCTATGCCTCTATTTCTAAAGTCGTCTTCATTTACAAAAATGAATTAAACCAACAGAAAAAGCTGCATGAGTTCTATTTCATGTTCAATCTAAGTGTTTTTCTACTACACACTACTGCTGCCACATTAGGTATTTCCAAAGGAAAAAAGAGTTGCTTTCCTCCTCTCCTCTCCCATCCCATAACATTGCTATTTGATTCTACCCAGCCTGTTCCATAAAACTGTGCGCTCATACGGCATGGTAGTCAGATTTTGAGCTATAGGGCAGGGCTTGATAAAACTGGCTCTCAGCTAGGTGCCAGCAGTTTTATTTTTGGTTGCCAGAGGGTGCTCTTCCATTGCATTTCTATAGCGGAGCTAGGCTACAAATCCCACTTGTCGTGGTGACCTGGTGCCAGGTTTTGTTGAGCCCTGCTGTGGGGAATCTGAACTGTATCTATGCCTGTATGAATTCCCCGTTTTTCCTTTTGTATAACTTTTAGCTTTTCAAAATACAAAAAAGGGTTGCACACATCCATTCAGTTCAGTAATACTGTACAGGCCACTTAAATGCATCTCAGAGGGGTGGCAACTGAGAGATGGTCTTAAACTGCAGAACAGCCATTCACAAAAATAAAGGAAAAACAAGATCTGAAAAGAGTTTCAGCTAGCAGTGCTGCATTCAGGCACAAGTGAAAAATTAATAGCATACAACTTTTATGGTTTGGCTTTTCCTGGGCTTTACAGAATTCAATCAAGGTGTACCTCTATTCCAACAATACACCAGAGACTAAGACATGCAGGTGAATGACTGATGGACACATGAGATGGGTTTAAATGGAAGATCACAACTTTATTCATTATACTTTAATGAGAGGCTTGAACTTCCTCCCCCAGGTCTTGCATACTAGGCATTTAATCAGTTCCAGGGTGGGTTACAAGGCTTTTATCATAAATCAAATACCAACTCAAGTCTGACACTTCCCACTCTATCCTCTGGACTCAGTTCAGTGGTGAAAACTCTGCCCCACTCTAAGAGGAGGTGTGGAGTGATAGTCCACAATACTGGGTGGGAGGAACCTCAGTTGGCAAAGATAACAAGCTCCTCCCCTAGGAGCACAAGGTCCAGTTGGGCAATCCTGGAAGCCTTTTCTAGGACTGGACACAGGCCACAAATTGTGATGAGTCAGTAATCATAAGTATTCTATAAACCTCAAATCCTATTGCTTCTAACCCAACTGGGCTGCAGAGAAGGCAAAAAGACCCACCAAGCTAGGTGACCCAACAGGAACAATTCCGTACTGACTTTTAAAAATAGATGACTGGTTACACCCACAGTTTTCCTAAACTACAACTAAAAGAGGGGGAAGGGCAGGACAGATAACCAGACAGCACAACACTTTTGAATAGCTCAGGCTTAGTTTAAATAGGGAAAGCCACACAGCAACCAAGCAATATCCCCATTCCCCTTTATCCAGCCAATGGCTAAGCAAAGAACCAACGAGGGAGAGACTGTTGAGGGAAGGGGGGGAAGAGACAGCCCCTCTTCCTACTACACCTCTCTTTGGACTTCTCTCATTCCCTGCTGTCCAGTCAAATCATCTCATTCCCTGCTGTCCAGTCAAACCACCTCACTTGCTAAAGGTGGTCGGTCTACTGCATAATATTTGCTCTACTGTAGTGGATATTAGTTTTTATGGCTCACCAAGTAGTTGATAAAAGGTGGCACTTTGCTATGTGAGCTGCAGTTGTCTCAGAGCTACACTGGTTAACTCTTCACAAGGGGGAGAGAGACTCTAAGGGAAAACAAAATGAAATACACAATTGATTATATCCAGAAATAACTAAGGATTAAATATTGCAGATTATATAAAGAGAAGTGGCAAATTTTTTCCTAACAGAGTCATGCTTTGGTATCAATATCGTGTATTTTTAAATGCAGTACTCTGCCAGACTAGTTCTAACTACAAATCACCCTGAAAATGGAGCTGCAACAATCTAAAAATAGAACCCAGTATACCAGTAGTCCCCTTTTAGAGGACAATATGCTGACATAAGTATATTTCCTCTTTGCTTTTCTGGCAAGACTACAAGTTTTAAACAATTCAAGAATTCCAATAACAGTAAAGAAAACCAGTAAAGATGGTTTTAAAGAAGGTCTTTTCGGGCAAACAGTAAAGAAAATGGAGATGTACCAACTTAACACTGAATTTATATGTATTAAGCAGCTCTGCATCTCCATTTTCCCTATAATCTTTTTCACATCTTTGCCAGAACACTGTGGATACCCACACGTCCCACAAATTACATTCAGCTTCTAAGACTACCAGGATAGTTTTTTCTGGACAATAATTTTTTTGGGGTGTCAGTCAGTCACTGGATGAAAAATGTCACTAACTTGCTGCAGATAGTGTTAAAAAGAAAACGCCAAACATCTTTTTTCTTTTTCTAATATTCAATGATTGTTTTACAGTACTTAAATACCTGAGATCAGTGGTTTTCAACTATTATTATTATTATTATTTGCAGACCTTTAAGAAATTTAAGATTGAGGTGCAGACCGCTTTGGAAATTTTACACATAGTCTGTGGACCTGCAGGGGTTTATGGACCACAGGTTGAAAACACTGTCCTAGAAATAATGATCTTTTGGAAAGTGAAAAGTTTTCACCTCAGTTTCCTGACATTAATGATGACCCATTACATGACACCGAAGATGGAATGAAGGTAGTTGTTTTTCTAGAGATTATTGATGGACAACGAACATATATTATGCAAACCTTGTGGTGACCTTAGCCTCCATTAGGGCCATTTTTGGTGGGAATTCCCCTTTTGCAAAGTAAAATAATTGAGTTGTGTACACAAAAAAGCCGTTCGGTTTAGGAATAAACCCTAAAGAATTACTGCTGTATAACCTGGCAAAACTAGATTTCCTTGGACCAAAAAGTCAAAAATAAGCCTTCGTCCCCTTCCTAGCCACTATTTTTAAGGCAGACCCACTGCAACTATTTAACATTCCTGAACAATTTTAGGTCATTGTTGGTATAACCGTTAAAAAGAACTAGACAATTCACAATTCTGCATAACTTTTGATTTCCAATTACTGTATGTCTAATGGAAAACTGACTTTTCAGTCCTCCATTGATTTATCAAGATGCCAACTCCTCTGAATGCTGCTCTTGTATTTCAAACACACATTTAGGTATTTCCTGCTCGACTCAAACAGCACTTAGAATCATTATGCACGCCAGTTAAACAGATTAAAAGCAAATTGTTTATCTACTACGGTTGGCAAGTTCTGCTCATTTTAGCAGCTAACCTTAAAGGGGCAGATAATGGCTATTATTGTAAAACCTAGTATAAACAGGATTATAACCCAGGCCAATGAAAAAAATATGGGATCAGCTCATTCTTGCTCCATCTCCTTCCTGACAATCTACAATGCTTTTGTTAAGAAGCTGATTTAAGAATTTTTTGGCACCCCTCTGTCAGTTAGCCATCAGCAGAGTTGCACAAGAGGGCTGACTGTGCTTAATGCTGAGCTGATGCTGCAGTGTCATGAGGCTATGTAAAGATTTCAGGAGAGGTAGCAGCCTAAGATGAGGAGAGTAGGTAAAAGTTCTGAATTCTCATTACTAAGTCCCAGACAATCGTTGATTGTGCAATTTCACACTCATATCTGGCCCCATCTGAAAATGTCCTCTCCTTGCACGTCTTCTTCCCACCTCTTATGAAAAGAATAGCCAATTTTGCAGATTAGATTTGAGTGTCTATTGTATATGGTCTTGTTAACCTTTACAGTTCATTTTTTTAAAATATGCATCCAACATAATGACAAACATCCAATAAACCTAGAAGTAATTTTACTACAAGTTAATCTGTCAATTTAGCACTTTTAAAAGATATCTGACTTTCCCAGAGACTTAAAGTTTGGTTCTGCTCTAAAACGTGACTAAACACTGCACTCTTATTTAACAGAGCTGTTCCTTGTCCGTACTCAGGTATATCTGACTTGGGATCAAGTTTTTATTACCAACACAATTATAAAAGAAAATGTTTTCTCTCCTTGTGAATCAGCAGTATTTAGTCTAAATTTACTAGAGTTAAGGCAAGCCACGTCGGCAATACCACTGAAACAACAAAGTTACACAAGGGGAACTGAGCACAAGACTTGGCTTGTAGAACCACGGAGAATGCAGTAGAAGAACCTGTCTTAGCAATCAGAGGCCAGACTGAGTTTGCAGGAGTGGGAATTAGAAACAAGTTTTATTTGTAAATGAAGCATATTTTATTTGGAGATCTGTAGGACAATAAAGAAACCCACAATGACTTTTTTTGCTGAGTTTCTTTTCAGAGCAAATCAAACTATAGTATTTTCTATATTTGCCCATTTTGATGTTGCCAGCACGCAAATGAGCTTGTGATTTGAGTTCAAGGGTTTCTAGCACCACTGAAACTGCACTTGCTCAAAGCAAGGCTCATAACCATCACATCCTCTATCTACAGAGAGATCTGGCAGCATCGATGTTTAAGTTTTATATTAGTTCTTTTAGTATATGGCACCGTAAGTGTTCTTCAAGCTTCCTTGTAAGAATTTTCATGCCATACCGATACCATTTATTACAAAATACATACTACTTTTTAAACCCTGAAAAGGGCACCCCTCCAACCATGGAGTGCTTCTTCTGCAGACCCTAGTGCAGAGACCTGTGTTTGGAACTGACTACAATCATACTGCAATAATTGAAGGAAGTGATTTTTGAATAAGTCTACAAGAGCTGGGATAGTTTGATTAAAGAGAACATTTCAAATTACAGTGGTTCAACTGATTTGTAAGTGAATTTCTCAGCCTCCATATTCATTCAGGTCTTGGCTTCCCTGCTGACTGGACACCTGAGCTATTTTTATAGTAGTTACATGGACACAACCATTAGAAACTCTAATATAATCACACTGTCACACTAATCCTTTAGGTTGGTAGCTAATTATGGAGTCAAACTGGAGACCCAGAAGTAAGACGCTTCATATCTATCAATCTGTAAAGCTATTCAGTCTCCACAAATCCTTTATTTAAAAATATTTAAATTTAATTCCCAAGATACTACTAGAAAGTGGGAAAGGATTCAATATAAATGGCTGAATACCAATGTGGGGAAGGTTATAATCAATCTGGAAAAATTCACTTATCACTAGCATGCGGGCAAGTCTGCCTGCAGTGTAGGGCCTACACTTTTTATGAGAGTAAGGTTCTCTGTTTTTAACAAAAGCTTTGACACTTCTGGCCCACACAACTGCAAAGATAAGTTTCTAAGCGTGAACTGCACACAAAGTAATGCATGTCACTGGAGGAAGTAGAGGCTGCTCCAGGGCCTTTGCTGATTTGCTTGGGAGCAGCAGTATGAAATTAACTCTGGTCAAGTTCGGAATCAGGGGTGCAACAAAGAAACCATTACTCATTTCAGTTTCATGTTGCTGCTTGAGAAAGCAATGAGCAATGGCAGGCATTTCCCACCTACACAGAAGAGGAAAGGCAGGCAGTACAGAGTAACAAAGATGTGGGAGAGAAGAGACCACAGAAGAATCAAAGTGAGGATCCACCCTTCCCTTTACAGCAGCCAGGAAGTTCTGGAGTGGGGAAGGAGATACATTTTCTTCCTTCCAGCACCCAGAGAAGGACAGAACATTGCATCAATCTGACCTGCTAGCCTAAAACAAACAAAAGACTGAATCCTCGCAGCGGGTCAAGGGACAACACCCTGGCTGAAATCACAGCAATTAGGGCAACCAAGCTTCTTACCAGATTATTAATTACCTTAATACCTCCTTGGTTCCCCCACTCTTCTTTCATATCTACTTCTGGTTGGTAAACTGGTTCCTCTAGCTTGTAAATGTTTGTAATTTTATTCAAGCCCTAGCTATGCTATGGCTGCAGACTTGGTTTCCTAAAGAGAAACAATAGATCAAAACTATAAAGATGAAAACCCTATGAAGAACCAGAATGTCTTTTTAACATGTTCCCACTGGTGTCTTATGCATGCTCATACTCAATGTGTTAAGTGTTTACACTTACAATAACTATTCTCAGAATATTGATGCAATTTGTACTGCCAGCCTCATGCTATTCTGACTCTCTAATTTGGAATATGACGCATCACAGTCTAATGGCTGACTAGAAACACTGCATTCCACAAACACAAGAAAAGCAAGTAGTATTCACTATCGCTATTACTGATCAGTCTGAGTTGGGAAAAGTGCTGGTGAGCTTGAGCCTGTCAGTCCTTCTCCAGCCTCAAAGAATTAGAAACTGCAGACTTCCTTTGCTAATAGCATTCCGTACACAGTACGAAGAGGCAAGAACTCCTGTTTCCCTTCCTGGCTCTACACTGATGCAACATGTGGCTTTGATCAAGTCAATAAAGGGTTACATCTACACACAGCCAAAAAAAACAACCCAAAAAACCGAACAACCAACCAACCACAGCACAGCAAGTCTCCCCCAGGGCTTGCACTATGAAGCTAAAAATAGCTGTGCAGACATTCCTGCTCCATTGGAGCCGGGGCTCTGAGGCACTTTCCTTCTCACCGGCATTGAGAGTTCAGGTTCCTGCCCAAGCAGGAACATCTACATTACTATTTTTAGTTCTGTAACAAGAGCCCCAGTTTGAGATTTGCTGCTGCAGGGTTTTTGTTTTGCAGTGTAGACATGGCTGAAGTCACCTGGTTCACAGAAAAATGAATGCCTCACAAGTCACACCATTAAAGCATTCTGCTGACATACACAAATCATACATGAGTTATGCTCATTCCCAATTACAAACCACAGAACTAGAGAGAGCATTGCCAGTAAAGGACAAGGTATTCAGTCATCTTTGACCTTATAATGCCTCAACTTCAAAAGGCAGGAAAGCAACATATGCACCAATAAATAAGTAATTTCTCCCCCAAACTCATGTCCTCGGTTTGTAATTGCAGGAAGGGTATTTGTGGACTGAAGAACATGGCCAGCACAGAACTAGCTGTAATCAGTGTATTTAGGCACTTCCCTGGAATTTTGTTAATTTTTGGATGCACATTTAAAAACAGGTTTGACTGGAAACAGTTGGCCTTAGTTAAGGACAATACCTGCTATAGCTGAGGAAAACTTAGCCCTCTTAAAAATCTTGCAGAATTCAAATATAAAAATTCAAATTTAGCAGCTCTCACAATCACCCTACTTCCAAAGGGATAGCCGTGTTAGTCTATTGTAGAAAGACAACAGAGCCTACTGTAAAAGAATGGATGTCCTTTCATCACAAAGAACTGCATAAGCATCTATTTTCTACAGCCTTAAGCTTCCCTTCCCAGGACCTCTGGAAGTCTCACTCAGGGATTTCTTTTTAAGAACTGAAAGGCAAATTTTGAAGATATGACAGTTTTAACAATTTAGGGCTACTAAATTTTTAAATTTAAATTTTAAACTATTGTCCAATGCAAGAAAGCAAATGATTTTTAGAGACAATTTAGAACTTGCTTAACAAATGATTGTATGCTCAGTGCATATTAACTCCCAAGCTAGGTTCAGAGGAACATGCCATTTTGTAAAGACTTTGAGTTGGAGCTTAATGAAGTAATATTACTTACTTAATAATAATATATTAATTACTCCCACATTTAGAAAGAATAAATAAGAGTTTAGTGGAACCTTTCTGAAACAGTAGAGACGATCCTTGAAGGTCAAAGTTCTACCAGAGAGATGTGTTAGTCATAGAGGGAATGGCTACAAGGCAGAGTAAGCACAGGGTTCAAACAGACTTCAAGCCTCTCTCCCTCCCTCCCTTACATGATAACTCAGGACTCAGACTCAGGTTCTCAAGCCATCACCCCTCCAGAGGTGTTGGGTGGGGAGGGAGGTCTTAACATGAGTCAAGCTGGGCTCCAGGACTGAAGCACTACTGCTCTGCAGTGTAGATGTAGCCCCATCAGCTTGTGTTCTGGGAATCCACCAGAAATATCCCACAGGCCAACTTCCTTGGATATTCAGGTTCTCCTGCACTGCATCATGAAGAAAGGGCTTGAGCAGCCACGTTTTAGGAAGGTGCTAGGAAGTCTGGGATATGGGTGGTTGGACTCAGGCTCAGTGCAGATTCTTGAGCCACAGTTTAGGGTTCAACAATCCCTAATCTGGGGTTACAAAAGAATGTAGCTGCTCAAGATCTAGGTTAACAAACCAAGGATCTGCTAATTTGAGTTTTGCCAACTCGGGTCTTATGTTGCAGTACTGACATATCTTTAAAGTGTTTCGCACCAGGTGGCCACAGGGCCATGTTTCACTTGGGGTATGAAAAAAACAGTTTAACTTTCAGAATACTGGATTGAGCAAAATGGGCAATGATGTTTAACTTGTGTAGTCTTGTTTCAGGGGGAAAAAAACAAACAAATCTTACTAAGAACCATGCACTTTGGAGACATAGTTAACCACATCTTCAAAGGTCTGACGAAACAAAATGGGATTTTCTCTCACAAAAGCTCATGCGATAAATAAATGTTAGTTTTTAAAAGCGCCACAGGACTGTTTGTTTCTCTGCAATAGACTAACACAGCTACCCCTCTGTAACTTAACCACATCTAGTAGCTCTGTCCAACTGTTTATTTAAAATGTGCAGGTACTTACTGTGTGCACGCACGTGCGCGTGCATAAGTAAAATATATATATATATATATATATATATATATATATATATATATATATAAAACTGTGCACAAAGAATTGTGCCAGTAATCATGGCAATTGTGCCATGTACTAATCAATTAGTAAGGCTGACAAAGCTTTAGCATTCACATTTTTTGCTTAAGTAGTCTTGTAACTTAATTCACATTACAGTAATTTGAAATATTTACAGTAACCTGAAGAAGATTTGGAACAACTCAGGCTTAAATGTATTACTAATATGTCCATCTGACAGTCATTAGAAGGCCACCTACCTGTATACTTTTCATGTTAACTTAAATATACAGACTTAATCAGATTCAAATTCTATTACATAATATTAATTAGATCATAAGAAACCGTGGCCAGAAGTGAGTCTAAGAATTCACTCATCCTAGCTCAGAGTAAATTAATCTTATGGATCATGAAAAATGATGTTAATGTGATCAAGGTTGCACCTTCCTTATACCGGTGGTAGGAAATATAAAGCATCCACTGGGGCCATGATTCAGTGGCATACAGAGAGAGCATAAATGCTAAAAAGTTACAGGTAATCAACTGGAATTAACAAGCATAATATTACTTCTACAGAACAGATTCCATCTTTCAGTATGTTGGCCTGAGTTAAACCTAAAAAACTGATGTTCTATTCTAGTGTTCTTAAAACCACAATATTTTCCCATACATTGTCAGCCAATGCCAAAAATATTCTAACTATGACTTTACTGAATTAACCAAGGACTACTAAAGTTATGGAAGCTATGAATGCACCAGTGGTTTTAAAATGCAAAAAACAGCAGTAGAAAAATGCAAATTCTTTACTGCTATAAATTTGAATTGCATTAATTTTAGGCTCAAATACGATCTAGGAAGTGAAGAAGTATCACCTTTGACCACCTGTACAAATACTCAGTGTCAACAATACGGCAGGAGACCTGACACCCTTACTCCTGTGAACAGTTCTGTTTATTTCCACAGGACTACACAGGAGGCTGCATGATAGGGTACCATTCAACAGTGTCTGATTTTTGTCAAATAATTCTCCAAACACACAGCACTGACCTTAAGCAAAGAGACTACCGAGCTTCCATATCAAAGCTTGAAACACTCCTCCTAAAACTATACACTTTCCAACACCACAAATTGGCACAAACGAGTCCAAAAGCCAATGCTTCACTCCTATAATTATGAATATAAAAAGTCTTCAACAAGAACAATTTAAATACTCTTTAAATAGAATTTGACAAATTCATCAGTCTGGAAACACAGGAAAATTCCAGTCTGCATATTAAACCTGATGCATTATCACTGATGTTACAGTTACAGCTGCAGTCTTTTCTGTGCAGTTAATTAGTACAGTAACTAATAGGAATAAAGAACTATTCTTAATATTAAGTCACAATATTTTGTGACCCATTATTAAATTACTTCAGTTACATTGTTTAGAAGATAAACATCTCCTCAGAGTAATATATGGTTCTTTGAATATAAGGTACATTGCAACAGGTCAGTCACAAAACTTCAATAAAACTAGCAATTTCACCAGAGTGCAAATATAGATTTTTGTTGCACTATTCTACAATAAATCTCAGAATTCATAGACAAATCCCAGTTCGACTCTTACACTGCTCCAAAACAAAGCTTAGCTTAGTTTAAGGAACAAACCAATGTCCCGTCAGGCAATATTGTTTTACCAGTATTTAATCTGTGCATCAGTCAAAGTTTCTAAAGGCCAAACCACTAGTTAAATCTTTATCCCAGTACACTGGAGAGTCGGCAATCTACTTCCCACTATGACGTAAAATAAACTGCAAGAGACAACCTGCTTTTAATGGATTACCAAAGTAATCCATATAAACGCCTTGATAAAGAGGTTGTCATGGTTACTGGGCTATCTGCACTTCTGTCTCCCTTTCTGGTCTCTGTGAGCATCTTCTCAGGTGTCAGGCCTCCTGCTTCTACCTATCTCAGGGCATAATTCTCCCACTCTTTAACCAGGCGCTGTTATAGTAATTTGTGTATTAATTGTGCTTATCTAGCAGGTGCAACTGACTCCAGGACTTACTGTTCTTCCCTTCAGATGGCTGACCAGCAGCGTATTTAATGACCAAACAGCCTTCTTAAAACCAAACTGTTTTGTTTTAATATAGTAACAAAGCATTTAGAGAAAAGGGTTTAAAATACAGTCTACATGCTTGCCTATCTTACCTTAACTCTCCCCATCCCTAATGGAAAACTACTCAGGTCTAACTTCTTAAGACACCCCCCACGAGGATGTCTGGGTCCCCCAAACAACTGTCCCCTTTCTTAAGGCACCCCTGCTGCCCCCTTTTTAAAAAATAAACTGACAGGCTTTTTTTGTCCTTGTGAGGTTTCTGGGATTTGACCCTACCTATCAAAACCAGTTTTGTAAGCTGGCTGGAGCCAGGAGGTAGAGTCTTCAAAGCTAGTTGGTAGGGAATTGTCTCTTAACAGCCCTTAAGGGTATGTCTACAGTGGAGCTGGGAGCATGCTTCCCAGCAGTGGTAGAGAGACACATTACTCTGTTGAGCTAGCATGCTAAAAACAGCACCATAACCAGAGGTAACATATATGGTGACTTCTACTACATACCCAACCACGCAGCTGGGAGATCCAGGTGGGTTTGTATTCAAGTGGTTAGCTTGAGCTGCCACTCTTGATACACTGCTATTTTTAGCATGCTACCTCAAACAGAAATAGTACATGTTTACAAACAAGCAGTAGGAAGCATGACCCACCTGCCATGTAGACCTACCCTAAGTATCTACTGCTGGGTGGCTTACCCTGAGATATTCCCTCCCCTTCTTGGCTTTTTCTGACAACCTACCTCCCCCATTAAATTAAACCAATACATTTATAGAGTAAACATCCCAATAACCATGTCAGAATATAGTAGTCAAATTACAGAGCAATTTCAATTCTGTCAGTTTACTTACATAAGTTATGCCTGTTTTCTAAACACATTGCCTCTGCAGAGAGACACATTTTGGCTCCCCTCTGTCTCCAGGACTTTATAAATTTAACTCAGAAGCAGAGGATAGGAGGGATAGTCAATGTTGCTCTGCCAAAGCAAAACATATAGAAAAGAAATTTTAGTAAATGACCTCTTCCTTATCGACAACCCTCACTGTTAAGTCACACTGTAGGAGACCAGATAGCAGAAACCATCTTCAGAAAG
Source organism: Pelusios castaneus (assembly GCA_007922175.1). Classification (NCBI taxonomy): domain Eukaryota; kingdom Metazoa; phylum Chordata; order Testudines; family Pelomedusidae; genus Pelusios; species Pelusios castaneus. The sequence continues at coordinate 16,965,702 of ML685771.1, forward strand.
TGGGCTAAGGACAGCTAACTGGAGAATGCAATGCAGCTCTTCAAAAAGGTGCATTTAGTTTTGTTGCAACATCCAGTGGAGAGAGATCCATGGAAGTATGACTAAACTATGCTTTCTCCGACAACAGTGTTGCTCCACTGGGAAACTAGTCTGGATCTATGAGCAGCTATCATCACTAATCCTCCTAGTACCTTCATTTTTCCCTAAAATTGTATCAGTTTTACGGCATAAAAGTGATTCATTCCCATTTGAAGAATCAATCACCTCAGCTTTTACTAACAGATCTGAAGTTCTTAGCCAGGAATTTCTATGGACCATTTTTGATAAGCTAAAGACCAAACAGCTATATCGGTTGTTCTCAGATAACATGAGGAATTATTTGGATAAAACCTGTGTACCTTCTTAATTAGCTCCAAATATCAATCATTTTTGACAAGAATATATCCAAGGTAAATTAAAATACAGAGAAACTGTATCTTGCCATAACAGCTTGATAATTTGAGGCTTCCAAAGTCAAAGTGAGTGCATCTTCCTTCTGAGCATGTAAATATGTTGTTTGGATTCCTTTTCCACAGGTACTAAGATTTCCCTCAATGCTGAGCAATCTACCAAAGTAGAAGTCACTCAGGCTATGTACACATGATCACTTTATTGTGCGATAAGGCTCCTTATCGCGCAGTAAAGCTGACTGTGTACATACGATCATTTTTCTTGTTGCGCGGCAACACCATCTTGCCGCGCAACAGTAAAACCACTCAACAGGAGAGTGGTAAGCATTGCTGCGGAACAGCTGTTCCGCAGTAATGCTCGTGTGTATGCTTTTTCTGAGATAGACAGCCTCCGGAAATGTCCCAGAGTGCCAATCGAGGGCACTCTGGGACATTGGAGCTGTCAAATATGTCAATTTCACTGCTCTGGCAGAGCAGTGAAATTGACTATTATGGGAGC
>ML685771.1:16971649-16987114 GCA_007922175.1 Pelusios castaneus
GGGCTTCGGGTGACAGTGGAGGCTGGCAACGCAGCCCCTGCCGCCACCAGAAGCCCTGCAGCTGGACTAGGGGGCTGGCTGTGGGCAGTGCATGGTGGGACAGGTGCCCACCATGCACTGCTCTTCTATCGCAAAGGAGCATTCACACAGTCAATGCTCCTTTGCGATAGAAGCAGCACGTGTGTACATACAAAAGCGCTATATTTATAGCACTTTCCTTGTCCCTCAATAACTTATTGCGGGACAAGTTTATCGTGTGTACATAGCCTAAAAGACATTTCTATGCACCGTTTTGAAGTCCGAAAGGGCTGGAATTGATTGTTAGAAAAAATTCCAATATTCAATTAATCTGTTTGTTTTTTCAACACCATAGGACCACACTTTCTTGCATGTGTCCCAAAGGACTTCACTGACAGGGAAGGCCACCTTATCTTTCTCAATTAGCTGCAAAACAGCATGAGTGATTTTATGGGACTGAGGTCAAACAGGATGTCTAGGGCAAAAGCTATTTAGCATGTATCACTTGGTGAATAGCTTTATCACATGGGCTATGTCTACACTTACTAAAATTGGTTCGAATTAGTTAATTTGAACTAACTAATTCGAACTAATATTAGTTAGTTCAAATTAACTTAATTCGAACTAGCAAAATTTAGTTTGAACTAAGCAAGTGCCATTCGTGGCACTTGCTTAGTTCGAATTAGTGATTTGCATTGAGTTCAATGGGCAAGTTAGTTCGAACTAAGCAATTAGTTCGAACTAACATGGCCACATTGGTTAATCCAAACTAACTAATTAACCCTTACTTCAAATAGCCTATTCGAATTTATTAGTTTGAATTAAGGAAGCCCTTAATTCGAACTAATTAAAGCCTAGTGTAGCCATGTCTTAGTTAGTTCGAATTAAGCTTCCTTAATTCGAACTAACTTGCCAGTGTAGACATAGCCATAGTTAATAGGATGCTAGAAACTCTGAAGCCCTTGGCTTGAGGTGCAAGATCGAGCACTCTGGGAAATCTAGATTAGACCCTTGATGTCTTGCAAGGTGGTGCCTTGGTGTCAACTGGCAAACTTAAGACCATGTCATTTAGTCTGCAGAAAAGATTCCTTCTTTGGTAATCCCAGAAGAAGGTGGAGGACATCAAGACCAGTAATACCCATAGGGAGGAGAAAGTACCTTGGAAAAGGTTTCTATTGAGGAGCTATTTAGTAGGAAAACTTGTAGCTGTTGCTGGCAAACAAGGAGGAACAGCCATTGATGGATTCAACTTAAGGATCCAACAGTGATTTATTTGCTATCCAAAGGAACATCTCTAAAGAGACTGCACTCACCAAAGCAGCCATTCTAAGTAAGAACAGTCTGTGCTCAGCACAACAGGATAATCCCCAAATACTCCAATACAGGGAAGCAGCTGGACAGTGTCTGATCACCAGATTGCTGATCGTCCCCATCTGGATTCTTCCAAGAGGTTTTTGGCTGCTCCAACGACTTATGCTTCAGTGCCAAGAGGTTGGAGATCATTCTAGCATAGGTTGCCTTTCAGAGAAAATTTCCATTGGACGATCAAATCAACAGCTCCTTCTAAATCACAGGAAGGCTTATGTCTGAAGCTTCTTTCCTACTAGCCCAAGATGGCAAGCCTGCAAAAGCAGCACATCCCTTGGAGGAATATCTGTCATCTGGGCAATGGGAGGCAGGTCATTTTAATCAAAAATGGGTCTTAAAGTCTCAAATTTCTGATTTTAGTGCAGTGGACTTTTGTTTTTAAATATGACAAAAATTGAGAAATGCTTAACTCTGATTTCATTAAATTATCACTTTTTTCTGCAAAACTTCTATCACTTTTTAAATTACCCACTTTTTCCTGCAAAACAGCAGAATCAGAATTTATCTTGAGAAAGCACCTGTCCATGAGAATTACCATAGGGGATCAAATAAGTAGCCCACATAATCCAGTTCCCTGTCTCTGAGAATGCCAAGCACAACAGGTTACAAAAATATAAAATGCTGAAATAGACAGTTCTGGAATCAGCCCATCTATTCAGAGTGGGGGAAGGAAGGGAAAAGTTTCTTCCTAATCCTGCCTACTGTAACTGTGGATGTTTGCCATGTTATTTCTTTCCATTGACAAAAAAGCTCTCTATCTGCTACTGAGCATCTTTAACAGTTTTGTTTTTTTAAGATAAATCTAATGTGAAGCACTATGGCACAGGGAAGACGGTCTTCAAATAGGCAGCTCACAAACTGCTCTAAGTTGAAAACACCATAAAATTCCTTCAGAAAAATTGGTAGCAGCCAGTGAATATCATGGGGCAGTGAGTTCATGAGTTTGCAGTAATATGCTTCGCAAGTTGGCAGTGGCTTTCTGCACTGGCTCAAGTTTCCATGTTAATATGTAGCCCAATGTAGGGCAAATTTTGGTAATTCAGTCTTAAGGTATCTGAAGAATGGACCACAATAGTCAGGTGCCTACTAAACTTTAAATCAAGGCTCAACAAATGTGCTGCCTACCTAGGGGCCAGCCCCAAAACTAAGCCCACCTGAGCTTTCCGAGACACCAGAAAAAAGCCGCCACCATCACCACCAGATTCGGCAGTGCTGTGGTGTGAAAAGCTCCTCCTTCCCTCCCGAAAAATGTCGCCATCTAGGGTGCTTTTGGCGGTGCTAAAAGTATCGGCGTTGGTGACTTTTTTTGAAGCAGCAGGGAACGTTCCGCTTCTTCAGTGCCAGGTGCATCTATATGCCACAGCAACCTGGAGCCTGGGATTTGTCGAGCCCCCTGCTTTAAATCCTATTTTTTAATCCCGCTGGGTTATTAGCCACAATGAAATATAGTGCCAACGAGTCCCGCATGTTAAAGGTGTAAAGAAGTGTGTGTGGAAAAATACAAGTGTATCTGTAGCTGTCTTAATTTCTTATAAGTTGCTGAATGCCTCTTTGTTCTTCTATGAAAGGAAAAATAGAATGTAATTTATCCTCTCTATAACCTTCTTTTGTATATCTTTGTCTGCTCTTACCCATCCCTTCTCTAAACAGCTCCAATCTTTTCATCCTCTCCTCATAGGAAGATTTTACATGGGTTCAAATATAATGGCAATGGGGCTACTTAAGTACCTACATTTGTGTCACCTATCACTTCCATTTCTGCTACATCTTTGAGACAGGGTGACCATAACTGAACAGTGTTGTATGTGAGGTAACAGGCCGAGATTGGGTAGTTTCTTATGTAACTGTGCTTCTAACTTGTAAAAACTATACCTCTAACCGGGTGACTGCGACCAAATTTATTTTAATAGACTGTTTTCCACTAAAATTATTCAATCCTTGGCTCACTAAGAATGAGCTGGCTGGGAGGGTTCTATCCAGAAAAAGTCTGTCTACCCTCACTTAGGCTTGCCTTTTTTGGGGGGGGAAGGGTGGGGAGGGCAGAGAGGGCTGGACAAAAAGACAACCTGGCTTTCCCCAATAGCACAGACCAGCACAGACCAGAAGCCAGGGGTTGCAGCTGGAACCGAGACAAGAGCAGAGGGGATTCATGCCACTTCCTTCCTGAACCCACGGGGGTTCACCCAGGCCCTGCTGTGGCTCCCAAAGGTTCCCCCATGCTCTCCTTTAGGGGTACAACCCATAGATGGATGGATCTCTAAGAGGGCACTCATGCAGCATCAACAAGAATTGCTTCCCCCAAAGTAACCGAAGCCCAACAATGCTGGAGCGTTAAGGCAAATCCTTTAATCACACAGTGGGAGGAAGCTTCAGTCACCTCAAAGTATGAGTAGCATGGGAGTAGCAGGGAAGTGAGAAAACACAGCAACAGCAAAAAGGAGGTATCTCAATAAAGATCAAATATTGGCAGCTAAGGAGAGAACGTTAGCCTTTAAACAGAGCTCAGGAGATCGATATACAGGGGCAGAGTTTGTAGATTATTTTTCTGAAACAGTAAGTTGAACTAAATATGTGCTCATTTAGCTCACTGCTAGATAACCTCATTTTACTTCTGTTCCTCGCAAAGCTGGTCTTGTATCTATGACTGTAAATTGTAGTGCTGCAACTCACTGAAAACTTCATGCACGTGAAAAGCTATTTTATGTAAGTTTAAGCTCTGCACTTTGGGCACATTTGAAAAGCTTCTAACACATACTCAGCCTGCAAAGTATGAGATGAAGAGATTTTTTTATCTGATATTAAAAGTTGCTGAAAGATGCAAAACCCTTATTTAACCCTTGTAAATAGCTCCTACTACTCCATTATCCTATGTTCCTGTTGGAACACAAACATTTGAAAACAAGCTATCAATCAACTATAGAGGTAAGGTCTTCAGCTTTTGTTATCAATACCAGCTTGAAAGGCAATGTAGCTTTGTTTGACGAGGCAGCATAAACCGTAGCACTGACAAGTGCCACCGCAGATAATCTACCATTCTAGTTTAAATAACTGATTTTTTTTTTGGTCTGGAATTATCACTGTGCTTATAACTTCATCAACAAAACGTACATTTGTTTTTAGTAAACTTCTTTTAATAGACATGACCGAACTTCAGTTGTCTATTAAGTTCTCTTAGCAGTTGGTCCTAGAAATTTGCAGCTAAAAGAGCCCTACAGATTTGAAGTTGACAAGTTCTTCAAACGTAGTATCTACACAATCAGATAAGTGTAATTCCTAATTTGAGGAGACATACTTGTACTAGCTCTCACTGAGCAAGTGCGCTAAAAATAGAGCATGAACCTGGTGACGAGAGGAGCCAGACACTACTCGGGCCATGTCTATACTGAAAATTCTGCACGGATCCCTGGGCTCAATTGAGAAGCCAGTGTAAATTCGGTCAATAGATCCCAGAAGCGCTCTCCCTTCGACGTAGTAACTCCGCCCCTCAAGAAAGAGTAACACTGCATCGAAGGCAAATTCCAAAGGGGTAGCCGTGTTAGTCTATTGTAGAAAGACAACAGAGTCCTGTGGCACTTTTAAAGATTAACAGATTTATTTATTGCATGAGCTTTCGTGGGAGAAAATCCCACTTTGTCAGACTGCATCGAAGGGAGAGCATTTCCAGTCGACGCAGTGGAGTGAAGATGCCACAGTAAGGGGGAGTAAGTAAGTTGACAGGAGATACACATTCTATTGCGCATGGATTGTGTATCTCCCATTGACTTAGCATGGTAGTGTAGATAAAGACTAGGAATATATTCAGGGATGCTAGTCCACCTCACCACACATACTTCTGTAGCCATCTACTTTCTATTTTCACTGTGCTAGGTTCAGTTTTCACAGCTAGCTCAGATATGTCTCCTCAAATTAGAAATTACAGCCCCAGATTAAAATGCAGATATACTCTTTAAGGGAAATCACTTCGATTCTTAAAGAGAAAATAGATCAACAAATCCAAACAGCAGTAAAACTTACATATGCCACTGATAAACAATGTTGCACAGCACCCAAACTGTGAAGCCTAATATAGAATACATAAGCGACAGATTTAGTAAACTGCTCAAGAAAAACACTATTTTGCAGCACATCACTACCAAGGAGGTAACTGCGCGTTGTTACATTCCTAACTATTCTGAGATGTCTAGATAGTACAACTACTCTTCAGAAAGGGATTAGTACAAATGAAATAAATCAGTTTTAGGCTCAAATATGTCCTTTTTCAAAGGCAAACTGGTTGATGTGAAAGTACCAAAAACACACTATTGCAAAAAATACTTTCAAAATTACATTTAAACAATATCCCCACCTCTACAGAATTTCACATTTTTGGTATGTTATGGATTCTGTGACCTTAATGAAATCATTATTAACATAAGGCCTTGGGTATAAAATATAGTAAATAAGTATTATATAGTGAATATCTCTAGCTGGAAATCTCTAAATGGATGGGGGCAAAGGGAACAACAAAAGATATGGATACAATAGCCAAGATGGAAGATGCAACAAGGAAGTACATCTAAATAGGCAACGGCAGAACAAAGGAAAAGTGGCTTCTCCACCTACACATCCTTTAGGGTGGGATGAAACAGCTGGTTTCTCCAAAGCTAGCATGGTGACTGACCATACCTGACATATGAGCAGTACCAAACTCAACAGAGAATGCTTCCAGCTGAAAGAATGAAACCCTGGGTTCTTTCCCAAGAACTTCTACAGTCTCTGATTTCCTATGGCAAACTCCTTGCAGATTCCATCCCATTTGCACTTGATAAATTCACTCAAATCAGAAGCATGTGCAGCTGACAGAGTTCTCAAAACATCTCTCTCAACACTACCAGCCTTACTAACCTGCTGGAAAATGCTTAAGGCTCTCCTGAAGTTTGTCCACTTCCTGTGCCCTACTGAATACAGTTTATCTATAATTCCTATCTAGTACCCATTTTAACTAAACAGAAAAGGGCAACTAATACCAGTAAACTATGACAGGGTATTCAAAACTTCAAAAATCATCTCCATGCTACTTCGGTTTTACAAGAACATCAGGAATTAAGCCTATTGGCAAAGATAATCTTGCTGCAGCCTCTTAGTTTCTGGTACTCTATCATTTTTCTTCTGCTACCGTACCAAGGCATAGTCATCTATCTTACTTTTGAGCATGCTGGGAATTCCCTGCAGAATGCTGTTACAGACAGCCAACATATCCTGGTTCTTTTTCTGTATGGCACTTTTAAGTTCACATTACAAGATGCCACTTCGTAAGACTCTGCTTCATGTTCAAATGTTTAGTGTTGACTGGTAGAAAGGAAGGGAGCAATTACAATTGAGTACAAGTTTTTTGAAGTTTATAAGAAAAACAAAAATATAAACTGCAGAACAGCTTGGCTGTAGTAGTCACAGACACTGAAGGAAAGGGGACCTACCCACAGGGAACACTGAACACTACAGAACTCATTCCCTTCAGTATGAAATGACATATCATACGTATTGTGACAGGTACTGATCTTTACACAAAGACCAAGACCTTAGTTATAAATGACCTCTAACATTGGTTTGTCACTCAAAGGATACAGAAATTTTATCACACAAACAAGTGTTCTAGAAGAAAATGTTAAGGATATTAGTTTAACTTTTCTGTAAATGAAATGAACATATACAAGATGCTCAATTCTTTAGACAGTCAACAGAGGGTTGGACAGATTGAGAGCTTCTCTTAGATCAAGTGGTAGTTTTGTACTTTGATCATGTTTACAAACACTTTAGGTATGTCTACACTTGCACCTTAAGTCAACTTAACAATGCTTAAATCGACCTACAGAATACTGCGTCCACACTGGGCACTTCCTTAAGTCGACTTAAACGCTTCTTTAAATCGACCTTGAGAGGTGGAGTTAACGCCTAAGTCGACCTTATTAAGTCGACTTAAAGCCAGTGTGGATACCCTCAGTCGACCTAATTGGCCTCCAGACTGGGGGATGGGCTGGGGAGAAGGGAGAGCCATGGCTGGGGGGATTGGGCAGGGGAGGCTCCCCCTTCTCCCCACCCGTGGCTCTCTTCTGTTAACCTAGCACCCGCCCGTGTTGTCACGGGCAGTCGACTTAAGTTTCCAGTGTGGCCGCTCTAAGTCGACTTAACAGAGTCAACTTACCTTAACCAGTGTAGACATAGGCTTGGTTATTGTTCCTGGGGGGCAGGCGGGGGAGGCAATGAAGGCAATAGCATTAAGTATAAAGCCAGTACATATGTGTGAAAAAAATAATTGGTAGAGAATAAATGCCAGAAATAATACAGATGTCTATATGCACATGTGAAAAACCAGGGCGCACACACAAGATGCATGCAGCCCCTTTGAATTTGCTAGCCATAAGTAAACATAAAATATCCACCCATCTATGTCCATTATTGTGTGTCTATTAAAACCCAGTGCCGGTTGTAAAAAAGCATATTACAGTAGTTTAAAGTTTCAAAGAAACCAGTTGTGGGATTGTTAAAGGAGGAATAAAGCTTTTACACCCATCTACAGTATGGTCAAATCACCACTACTCTGAGGCAAAACCCTACTCAGGTAACAGTAGTAAGAAGTTGCAGCTAAGGCAAGGGAACAAAAAAGCTGTAACTGTGGATGTGGGGGTGGGGGAATGCATACAAGCAGGGTCCCTGCAGAATATTTTCTATCACACAGGGTCAATTTACTCAACTTGGGCTAAACGGCAACTTTTGTCCAAACCTTAAAAGCTGATGGGCACCAGGGATCCCACTTCATTTAACTTTATTTTAATGTTGTTACATTAAGAAGTCGTCACTGGAATATCTGAGAAAAAGGGGCTGAACAAAAATTCAGTAGAGAGGATTTTTGGTACAGTGGTCCTTCATTTGGTTCTCTTATATGGCTTGTTTTTCCCCACTTCAATAACAGTAAAATATTAGAATAGAAAAAACAATCAAATTCATAATTCTATCTGTGTATTTAAAACCATCACCACCCCTGTTAACAGTTCCCACCTTCCAAAACAGTTATTCAGGTAATTTGTTTACTTGCTTGCGTAAAATATGCATCAGCAGAGGGGGAACACATTTAAAAGTCCAAAATCTTCATTAACCCAATGAAGGTTGCCTAGTTCTGCTCTGATCTTTCAGAACACGAAGCATGGCTAAATGTTGGGAAAGGTTCAATAAGAGTGCTGCGGATGTTTAACTATGAATTGAAGTGGTAGGTTCTCCATTATGAATGTTTCCAAAGCAACACCGAATGCCATTCGGGAAGATGCTTTAGTCAGACAAGGCTCAATAGAGGAGTAACAATGAAATTCTCCATCCTGTGTTACACAGAAGATCAGACTAGATTATCTAATGGCCCCTTTTGGCCTTAAAAATCCATGAATCAATAATAAGCAGATTTGAGGAAGGACTAAGAACGTGCCATGGTTTGTGCTGTGTATTCTACTGACTGGAATTCCGGCATTTATCTGCTCACATGCCAACTGCCTGCCTTGTGTTATGTGTAGCTATATTGAATGGAGATGGGATTAGCTGGAGCACCATGGCAGAACCATTAGTGGGATAGGAGGAGAGGTGCATGTGTACCTTTAGGGAGCAAGTTAGCCTCATTTCAGCACTGAATCCTGTAGACTGAGTCATCAGATACACAAGGATCTTTCTTTTCCCATGGGGATTACAAGCAGTTTGGGGGAGGCTTACATGACAGTGGTCTCCAGGGCCACCTAAGATGAAGGTTAAGGCGATGTCTCAGAAGAATCCTGAGGGGACTAGACTACAAGATCTTTCGAAGTCCCTGCCAGTCCTATGATTCTATGCTTAGCAACTCCTGTTTGCTTAGTGCGACACAAACGTGAGTTTTGCCTTAGCAAAGACACTTTGTTTTACAGGGTCACGTGCTTTGTTTCTGAAGTGTTGGGTAGTAGCTGCAAAAGCAGAGTTCTCGTGTGTGTTGTTGGGGCTCTTGGGGCATTGCTCAAAGAGGGCAGAGTTAAGGTCTGGTTGCAGAGTGACATGTACCTTAAAACTCTGAAAAACAAGGAATACAAACGTTAAGTTTAACCACTCTCCAAATTCAGGAACAGCATGAGGCACCACTGGGGAATCTTAACTCTCCATTAACAAACTTTTGGCATTTTAATTTTTTGTTTTTAATTAAAATTGCTCAGTATCTCTATGTACTACAGGCCAGCTCTCCTCTTCCTCTATTTCCAGTTACTAGTAACGATTATCCTGGACACAAAATGCAGAGACAGCATGTTAGTCTTTTACTGACCAGCATCAACTCTGGTCTCTTTGCCTGGTCAGCACAACCTGTTCTTCCTCTTCCCCAGAGAAAGGTGGGAACTATCATAGGATCCACAGGTTGAGGAGCTACAAAAAGATGCTGGAGCAGTGCAACACTAGTCTGGAGTCAGGGTGGACACATTTTGCAAGAGGGACAGATGAAGCCCCAAATACCCCTCAGTGCACTGCTCTGATCCTTTCCTTTCCACCCTACACTCTTCTGAGCTGTTCATATTTCCCCTTTCTCCTCAGAAGCAACAACGGAGTGGGGGGAGGGACGGAGATAAACCTACATCCCCTTCCTCACAGAAGGAGGCAGAAAGGGAAAGGAGAGGAGTTCTGAATTCTTTTTCCGATCAAGGAGTAGCCAAGTCTTAGAACAGCCAAGGGGAGGAACTGTGGGAAATGGAGGGATATCTATAGAGGGTGGAGGAAAGGGAGGGCACAGAGGGCTGCTGTGATGGGGTATCTGCCCTGCAATGGCTAGGAAAGGGTTAAGAGGGCCCTGGGAGAGAAACAGCCAATGGGAAGGGCCTGCCTGATTGATAGCCAGTCAGGACCCAGAAGCCCAGTTTTAAAGGAAGCCATCAAGCAGCACAAGAGGATTCACTCCTGGGAGCTCAAGAGGGAAGGCTGGCTGCCCTGCACTCTATAGGGAGATAGCACCCTGGGAAGAGGGGCTTTCTGTGTGAGCCAGGGGCCCTGATACAAGGGCAGGAGTAGTACTGGACCCATAGGAAAGTAGCTGAGGAAGAAGTGGTGAAAGCAGGCCGCACAGAGTCCCTAGGCCAGGTCCCTCTCACCACTCCCAGCCCACCTGTAGGGTGGTAGTGGACTGTGGTGCCCACCAATGTGAGTGACAAAGCTGGGACTGTTTAATCCTCTGGAAGTGGGGAGAGAGACGGATTGTGGCTTGGCTGGAGGGCCAGGTCAGGAAGAGGACGTGATGGGTTGTGATGGTGCTGAGGAGGACTACTGGTGAACCCTGAGGAAGTATGGTGGTGCACACCCATGGATGGGGGTGCTGGTTTGAGCTATTCCCCAGAACACGAGCAGGAGGTGCCACTCTGGCGGTAAGTGCTGTTAGTCCATCACAGTATGTTTCCCTTTTCGGCAAATGTCAACAAACAGAAAGTTGCCCAACATTCCCTCTTATGGATCTGCTCTGTCCCTCGGATCTCCTAGAGAAAGTCCATTTGAGACTGATCCTTTGAGTGATTGTAGAAATACTTTTTTGGAAAGTCAGGTCTCCAAAGCACTATTGACTCAGCTAGGTTTGCCACAACCGGGGGTACATTTTTTGTTTACCCCATAGGCAGAGGAAATCCAGGACCATTACACAGCATGAGCATTAACTGCAGTTTTTACACTGAGCTGTATGCTTGCAAAGATGGACTAGCAAGGAAAGGGGCATCTAAAACATATGATGGAAATTTTAAATAGGGGGCTTTCCTAATTTGTCAGTCAAATTTGTGACCAGAGAGGTCAATGTCTCGGGCGACAATTGTTGGAATACTACTTTTAGTGGTATAAGTAATGCAGCATCCATGCATGAATTTTACCAGTGGAACAGGGCTGGTAGAGGACCTATATCATTCAGGGAAATAGTTTTCAGTCACTGACAGAAAGTCAGAGTTTTTTAGAAGGACTTAAAATTGAATGCAGATACACACCAAAGGGGTGTGGAAATAAGGATGGGTTACAGGTAAGATTTTGTAGTGTAGATGAGGCCTAGCAGAGAGAAACCATGAGTGGCTGAGATCAGTTTATGGAGATCAGAGTAATAATTTGAGCCTAAGTACTACTTTAAAAAATAAATAAATATGGGGAGGGAGGTTGGAGGTGTCTTAGGAATCCCTCTATCAAATGGCACCACATTTGAACACTAATCTTAACCCACACCACCATGAGTCACAGCAAATTTCAAGACAATCCATGTAATGTGGATTTTAGAGCACTTAAAATAATTGACCTTTACACAGAAAGTGACACTCAACCTTAATCAGCAGAGCTGGTGAAGTGCTTACTGGAGAGAGGCCTATAGGTAAATTATTCTTTATCAAATCTAGAGCAACTAAACTGAGGGCAGAACTCATTTCTCCCTCATAAATGAAGCCACAGAGCGATAGCTGTAGAAAGTTGAGGCTGGTTATTCATGTAGGAGTGGAATGGAGGACAAAGACAGAGGAAGTGGATCCCACACATAGGATAATAGCTACTCAGTACAAGTCAGGAGACACAAAAGTTCCTAAGAACCTGGTGTTTTTAAGGGGGAGAACATAGGACCTAGAGAGGAAGGGGTAACGTAAAGAAACTCACAGCTGAGCCCCTCACATTTGCGTACTCAAATGTAGTCACACAGAAGTTATGAAGGGTGTATAAGGAGCACTTGCTGGGGTTATAGGTGAAGCAGGACATCTATGGCAATTATGGGTGTACATCTCCTATACAGAGTAATCATTAGGGGTCTGCATCATAAGGGTTCCATTAAGGCTATTAATCATGCAGGATATATCTAGAACACAGAGGACATTCATTAAGTGTCTCTGGTGAAGCTCGGGCTGTATGGTTGCTGGTAACGCTACATGAGGGTGCATGGAGGTATAGGAGACAGAGGGGAATTCGTTAGCAAATGTGGGGGGATCTACCACGCATTGTGGTCATGCAGGAAGTACAAGGTGTCCCGGGGCTCTGCAGTTGCTAATAGCTGCACATGGGGGGATAACAGCACAGATGCAGTCACTTGTGAAGCTGGGGCTCTGTGTGGGATGGTAATTGTACAAGAGCATTGAAGGATACTTACTAGGGGTCATTGGTGGAACAGGTGCTTGATGGAGTCTGCAAGCCCCGTGGAGGGCTCAGGGGGCAGCATGAAGGGGTATGGGTGCCTGATGTAAAGTACTCACTAGGGGCTCCACACCATTTAGGGCTGGATGGAGATCTGTGAGGTGGTACAGGGTATATGGTATCTGAAATGCATAACTCACTAGGGCTCAGTGATGAAACAAGGGCTCTGTAGGGGCTGGAAACCAGGTGGAGGAGACAGGGATACAAAAAGCTGTGGCCACCTTGTGTGAGGTACGTACCAGGAACCACTGGTGAACCAGAAGCAGTATTTATACAGTGGGTAAACAGGGCAAAATCGGAGCATGGTGGTCTGTCAGGTATGCACTAGGCTGGGGTCTGGTGAAGTGGGACAGTTCCTTACACGCTGTCAGATGTACAGGGTGGTGAGATAGGGATATGGTGCACAGTATGGGGTATTCACTAAAGATTTTTCATCAGGTGAGGGCTCTGACAGCTGGTAGCCATACATGGTGGAAGGGCATGAGATGCAAAGGGGAAGTATGGGGCCTAGAATGGACCCCTCACTACGGGTCACTGAGGAAGCAAGGGCTATACTGGCCCTGGCAGCTGGATGTGCTGAAGTACAAGGAGTAAATAGTGGCATGGTGCCCAGCGAGGGAGCAGAGGGGGCAGGAAGGACTTACTAGTGCTCCCCAGTGAAGAGGGGGCTGATAGCTATATGAAGGGTACAAAGTATATGGGACACGGTGTCCTCAGTAGAGGTCACTGATGAAATGAGGTGTGTGGGGGCACAGTGCCTGGGAGGGAGGATTGCACTGAGACATGGGGCAGAGTGTGGGGTGGGCAGTGATAAGGGGTAGCAGGGTGCCCAGTGCCTGGTGGCATTCAAAGGTCACTGATGCAGGGACAAGCTGCGTGGTGTATGGATTGGGGCATTCCCTAGGGCAGCAGTTCTCAATCGCTGTGTCACGCCACGCTAGTGTGTCAAGGCCTGGGGATGAATGTTGCCGCAACTCAACCGGCTGTAAAAAGAAACCCCCTACCACTGAATCAAACCCAGCAGTGTGGGGTTTTGTCTGGTGGTGGGGTGACTTGCAGAAGCAGGGGTGTTTTGTCCTGCCACCAAAACTGCTCTCTGTGGTGGCTTTTTTTGATGGAGGGGGCTCCTCTAGGGTTGAGCCACAGTCGAAAGTCCCACCAGTGGCAGCTCCTGTGTTGGCTAAGGTTGGGCATGCCATCAGCTGTGTCATGACACAAAAAGGTTGAGACCCTCTGCTCTAAGGGGTGTCGGTGACGTGGGGGGACGGCATCTGAAGGTGTATGGAAGAAGGTGCTCGAGGCACCAGTGGGGGGAGGAGGACATGAGGCCTGGGGAGGCCTAGGATACAACCTGGTCACTGGTGAGAGGGTACAATGTGCCTGGGAAGGACATGAGAGATTGTACGAGGTACTCAATAGGGCTCATGGGTAAGGGGGGGGGCCAGATGCTCAGGGAGAGATGCCCAGAAGGCATGGGGTAGGGCATGAGATACTGACTAGAGATCATTGATAAGGAGAGGGTAAGGTGCCCTGAGTACTCACTAGGGGATGCTGGGAAGGGGGGAGGGAAGGGTCAGGAAGCCTGGCATACTCACTAGGGATCACTGGTGAGCTTGGGCAGGGTGCATGGAGTCACTGGGATGTGGGGAGGTGCAGGGTGCCTGGAGTAATCACTAGTGCTCTGTGGTAGGGAGAAGGGACGGGGTGCCTGGGAGAACTCTAAGCACAATGAGGGGTACTCGCTAGGGTTCACCAATAAGAGGGGGCAGGATGCCCAGGGTGGCATAGGGACAGCATGGGATCCTCAATAGGGATTGCTGGTGAGGGAAACACGTTGTCTGAGCTGAAATAGGGCATGGCATGGGGCTATTCACAAGGAGTCTCTGCTAATGGGGGGAAGGGTGCCTGGGAGGACACAGGCTACAGCATGGAGTATTCACTAGGGATGGCTGAAGCAGGGGCTGGGTGACTGGGGTGGAGAGGACAGAGAGGGGAAGGAGAGGAACATAGAGCATGGTATGGGGCACTTGCTAAGGATGGCTGGCGAGGGGGCAAGGTGCCCAGGTGGACACCGTGCAGGGCACAGGACACATTAAATGGTCACTGGTAAAGGGGCAGGGCCTGGTACTCAGTGGGGTTTGCCAATGAGAACATGGTACAGTCACTAGTGGTCACTGGTTCCAGGGGACATGGGGACCTGAGAGGGCACAGCACGAGTCACTAGGGTGTGCTGGCAGTGAGAACAGGGATACTCAATCGTGTATGCTGATGAGAAGGGCAGGGTGCCCAGTGTTCTCCATAGGGTTGCTGGTGACTTGGGGCATGAGGCCCAGGGTTGACTTCCCACAGGTTGCTGGGAAGGGGGAACATGAGGCAGGGTGCCAGGGGTACTTACTAGCAGTTGCTGGTGAGAGGAGCAGGGGTGCCTGGAGACTTGCAGGAAAAGTGCCCAGGTACTCACTGGGGGCTGCTGGTTAGGGAGGCAGGTGCCCTGGGGTATTCACTAAGAGGTGCTGGTGCAGAAAAGATGCCATGGGGCCAGAGCCAAGTACTCCCTAGAGGCACTAGCAGGGGAAGGTGCCTGGGGCCAAGTTCTCAGTAGAGATCTGGCTGGGGGAAAAGTATCCAAGGACTGGAGCCGGATCCTCAGCATGGGGACACTGGTGGTGAAGGTGCCCAGGAGCAGGGCCCGACGCTGGGTACTCATTAGGGGGCACCGGTGGGGTCGGGGGAGGTGGTAAAGTGGCCAGGACCAGGTATTCATTAGAGGACACTAGAGGGAGAAAAGGGGGGGTATGGTGTCTAGGACCAGGTACTCAGTATGGGGTGCTGGCTGGGGGGAACAAGCCCAGGGGCTGGAGCTGGTTCCTCATTACAGGGTGCTGGTG
Source organism: Pelusios castaneus (assembly GCA_007922175.1). NCBI lineage: Eukaryota > Metazoa > Chordata > Testudines > Pelomedusidae > Pelusios > Pelusios castaneus. Next base: position 16,987,087 of record ML685771.1, read on the forward strand.
AGGAAAGTTCCTGGGGGGGGGGGGGGTC
>ML685771.1:16987214-17060412 GCA_007922175.1 Pelusios castaneus
GGCGGGGGCCCGGGGCGGGTACTCTCTAGGGGTCGTTGGTGAAGCGGGGGCCCCGCGGGGGCTGGTAGCCGTACAGGTGACAGTAGAGCACATCGAAGCAGAAGCAGCACATCTCGGCCGACACCACCATCTTCCTGCAGCCGGGCCCGCCGGAGCCGGCCCCGGGGGAGGCGAGCAGCGAGGCGGCCGGGGGAGAGAGGCCGCCGGGGCCCTCGCCGCAGTTGGGCGGCAGCGGCGGCGAAAGGGCGCAGCCGGCGGCGCCCCCCACGAGCCTCCCCAGGCCGTTGAGGCGGGCGATCCCCGGCGGGGGCATCGCCCCCGGCTCGCCGCCCGCCGCCGCCGCCCCGCCGCAGTGGGATCCGCCGCCGCCGCCCGCCGAGCCGGCCGAGCCCGACGGAGGGGAACTGGAGAGTTTCTGCTTCTTCACCCCGCAGCAACCCGCCGCCATCTTGGAGCCGTCTCCCCCCACGCAGCGCTTCCGACCCATAGCGGGGGGGCCGGCCGGCCGGCCGGGGGACGTGCGGCCGCCTGCTCCGCCTCCTCCCGGGCCCGCTCCGCCTGCAGCGGGGAGGGGAAGGGGCAGGGAGGGAGGGAGAGAGAGAGAGCGGAGTTAGTGTCGCCCGTCACCAGCGCCTCGGGCCCCCCGGCTCAGCCCTGCCCGCCCGGCCGCTCGCGGAACCCGCCCGGTGCCCGCGGAACCCGCCCGGTGCCCGCGGCGCGGCGCGCGCTGGAGTCAGCCTTAAGGGAGCGCGGCGCCCGCGGAGCAGGCAGCGCCGGTGGGTTTCAGGCTGAGCGAGGCTTGGGTGGGGGTCAGCAGCCAATAAATGTGCCCTCGGGGCAGGGACGTGATCCTGATGGTGCAGCGCTTTAATGCCTAAAAGTGCAGCCGCCCCAAGGGAAGTGACAGAAGCTGCTGGCTTCAATCTGTTAAAACTGGGCTGGCCAAAGCATTGAAGAATAGTAGCTGACATTTATACCTTGCATCCTAAAGGGCGAGCAGGGATTTTAAACTCTATGTAGAGTTTGTATCAGTGCATCTAACAAAGTGGGTTGGAGCCTGCGAGAGCTTATGCCCGAAGAAATGTGTTAGTCTTTCAGGTGCCACAGGACACTCCTTGTGTCTGTATAGAGAGGAATATCCTCACTAAAAGGCAGCTACCGTGGACATGGTACCCAGCAGCTTTTTAACCAAGGCTACCAATGCTGCAAAACTATTTGAGAGAAGAATGTCATCACTAGTTGGAACAGCCAGGACAATTTATAGGCAGAAAAGCATTAGCCAAATAAAAATACAGCCTCAAAGTCATAAGGGAACTTTTATGGCCACAACCAGTCAGGAGCTGGGTGTTAAAATGGGTATTGAAAACAGCTTCACAACAGCGTCCTAACACAGGCCTGGGCATTGATTCATTGTAGACTTGAAGGGAAGGGTATCAATTCCTCAATCTACAACTCCACTTCCTGGTACGTTGGTAAGGCTCCCATCCAAAAAGCGGCCTACATAGGCACACAGCAATTCTCCAAAAAGAGCCATATTTTTGGAGTTTAATGTACCACCCTATACCACCCACATCATATATCATTTTAAAGCTTATGTATGGTTAGATGAGATCTGATGTGGAGCTGTCAAGTGGTGCCGTAAGCCTGTAGGCGAGGTGAAACAATGGTACCCAAAATGAGACAGTGTCACTTATCACAAAGTTCCAGAAATACTGCAACATGACTCTCACTACCGTTATTTTACCACTTAGGTTAATTTCAACACTTTCATGGGGTCAAAGCTACCAAATGACAGTGTATTGTATGACTTTTATTGGATTTGCATGCAATTTTTAAAGAAATGATGAAGCTGTTTAGCATGTGGCAAAAAGGCAAATATTAGCATTTTGCAATATCCAACCATGAAATGTTTTCATGACACATTAACTGTCAAACTATCTCACAAGTGATTATAATAGTTTTGTATATTTTCCGTTAGATTTGCTGGCTGGATCAGATTCATGGTGAAGATTGTGCACCAATAGCAGTAGGTTGCATGCCCATAATTTATGCTCTTTAATGGATAGATGTATGTGAATTCCTAATATAATGCTTCTCCATTTTTAGCTTTTGTATGTACAATGTAGTCTGTTGGTCAAAGGCTTTAATTTGTAATTGCCTATGTATGCAGGTCTTGCCTTTGAAATATTCTAGTAACTAGCTTTTTTAATTCAGTGACGCGTACAGGTCACGTTAGCGTTAGAGATGACAATACACAGCTTCACATTTGAGAAAACAGCCAATCTAATGGGGTCGGAGCACTTCAAAAAAGAGATGAGTTGCACAGAGTACCTGTAGAACTCTGATTGCTAAGGATGCAGTGTATCTCTCAACACGCCTCTCAACGAGCCAGACAATAATCTTGCATGCAACAACAAGGCTTCTCTTGTCCAAGCGGCTATAAAGATATAAAGGCCCTACTTCCCTCACATGTAGAAGCTATTCCAATAGAACATAACATGCAAAATTAAAAAAACCAAACAAAAAACAACAAAAAAACCACCACCATGGTTCTGAGTTCATTTCATTTACAGCATGGAAAAGGCAAATCTACCATTGTTCTCTGCAGCACAATAACATTAGCTGATATTATCCAAGCTGCTAGTAATCTAAAGCAGGAACTTAAGTCATCCAAACGTTTTGTGGATGTTCTTCTGTCAAAAGCATATGATGAACAGCTTTCAAGTGAAAAAGTGGTTTTATATAATGTTGCTTCAGTCCTTCATCTTTAAATAGCCAAAATAAAAGCCTCGGAATCTTATCCAAAGCCAGGTGATTGTAGTTTACAGAAATCAATACTATTGTTTCCTAATCCATGCAGCGATTTGTCCTTTAGTTGATCAATAAAGCAGCATATAATTCAGCCAGCAATGATTACCATCCTCTAGAAGACAATCAGAGAAGGTGTCTCTCAATTTTGGAGTTTATAGTATTTAACAGTTCCAAATCACATCACTGCACATAACAGCCTTGCTGCACAGCTACATCTTGAGTTTGGGCCTCCCAATTTAATTGACATACAATACCTTGTAACTTGCCTTGGTCTTTTTCATACCGTGTGGTGGCTTATTGTATGTATTGGAAAATTTAGGGTGAGATGCAGGATTGCTAGACTTCTTTGATTCTGATGTGTATGCAGCTTGTATTGCAGAGTAAATGCTTGATGGTAAACAACTCAACTGTGCTTTACATGACTTAACTCTATCATTTGAGATCCTGAGTGCTCTGAAATGTTCTTTATTTGTTAAATGGTGTGAGGAGGGAGGAGATATTCATGTAACTCCAGAAATCATCTGGCAAATGTTGACTGACAACCAAAAGGAGTTTGAGTCTGAAGACATCGAGTCCTTACAACATATTAAGGAGCTTGATGATTCAGCATATGCTACCACTACAGGAGGAATTTCAGACAAAGAAGCATGCTGACTCTCCTATATTCAGGTTCTAGGATCATATTCTCTAGGCTGTGCGGAGGCTACGTCTAAATGTCCAGGCAGAGCACGAGAGTGATTGGAAATTTTCATCTCCATGCACAGTGTGCCATGCTTCCATACTTCTTTGCTGCAACAGGCCCATCTATGCCAGGCGGATACAAATCGACTTTCTTGATATGTTTAAATCTCCCTGAATATGTACACAGGAGATTATTTATTAGGGAATGGGGGAATCTCCATATTTCATACTCCTGTTTCTTTCAGTGGAATTTGGAGTGACTTGGGAACAGAGAAAATTGTCATCAAAGACTCAAAGTGTAGCTGTAGACTGGACTGTCAGGAAAGAAGCCAGCTCTTGTCATATGGGCCCTTACAACACACATCCTGAGAAAAATATGCAAATGCTATGAGAGAAAGGAGTGATCTAACAAGAAGTAATGAAGACAAAGTTCACAAACAAGTTCTTGCTTCTGCTTTGAAGAAGGATGAAGAGCATGTTACAATCCTTACCAGCCATGTCATCAATAACATGAGAAACCCATCTGACCTTGAATGACATCCAGAGATGCTTGTCAACATCTGCACTGGATATAACATTGGATGTACCAGAGTCTCTCTGAAAATAGTAGATGCTGGTAAATAACAAATGGAGTGATTTGTGAGAGGTGCACTTGATTCTGAGGGGATACGTAGCTTATTCAGGGCAGTCAATAAATCTGGCATCAAAACATTTGCTGACATGGAAAAGAAGACCAAATGTAAGTTTAACCAGGAAGGGACAATCATAAGAACTATCATTTCAGAAATTGTTTTCTGCAGAGGACTATCCTTAGCAAAATGCAGAGATATTTTTATTGCAACTGTTCTTAGTCACTCATTAGGCTCTGTACCAATGTCCCCTTTCCAGTCTGATGGAACATTGAGAAGAACTGACAAAACTGAATTTTAGGGTTAGCAGCAGCAAACTAAAATGCTATGAGCATGCAACCAAGAAATTGCAGCGTACACCAGAGATGCCATTGATGTCCTAGAAATAATGGCTGAAGACAAATTCCACACATTTGATGAACTGACTGAGTTCTTGAGGCAGGTCCTAAAAGGAACTGACAATGCTAATTCTGTAATTGAAGTCTTTGTCGTCTCTGAAAAATGCAGAAAGACAGTACCAGTTAGGATCTAACATTGGATACAAGAAATCCCAGGTGATTGATGGATGCCCTCTTGTACTGTGTGGGGGTGAGGGGTGGGGCAGCTTCTAAACACAACAAAAATCCAACAGAGCAGTCACTTGTAAAATTTCTCTGTTAATATTCAGTTCAAAATGTATCTGAGTGTACGAGCTGACTCAACACAAACACTCCTTGCTGGAAGTTTTTCCAGTGGTGAAGTAGCAAAGTCCATCCCAGTAGAGTTGTTAAGGAAGCCCAAGATATGTAAATATCCACGAGGAAGTGCACATAAGGATGTTTCTTCATGCTGTATGTTCCAATGTCTTGGTGTCCAAGGAACCATAGTAATTAGCTCCAGAGGAACTAGATGCATCTAACAAAGTGGGTTGCAGTCCATTAAAGCTTACGCCTGAAGAAATGTGTTAGTCTTTAAGGTACCACAGGACTCTCATGGGGTTTTTTGGTTTGTTTTTTATAGTAATTAGGTCACCTGTTACAGGTGTTTTGGTCCTTGCTGCTCACTGTTTTCCAAAGCCGGAAAACATAGATAATATCCAGATTGAAACACATCATTACCAGCATAACTGACAAGTGTCACTTCATGCCTGTGCATGCAGGCTGTGGCATGCTCATTCCTGATTTCTTCAGTGCACTTCCTGTTGTATATGCATTAATGGACTCTTTGTCATCAGTACGTGACTCTTTGTCACTAGTATTTGGTGCTGGGGTCGGGGGTGAGGTGGGGATGTCTGTGTTTAATGCCAAAGCAAAGGGAGTTTACCACTTCAGAGAACTTGCGAAATTGTGAGAATGTGATGGACAAGTTATAATTTCTGCAGCAAAGAAGTTCATAGCAGGGCTGTATGACCAAAGTAAAACTGAAAAGGAGGCCAACACAGACCTAAATTTCTTGAAACTCAATCTAGCCATCAAAAACCAGAAGTCACTGGCCATCTCCCACTATATGAGGACAGTTTTCCTGAGCAAGTCAAAAGAGCATCTTGCAAACAAAGATTTGGATGTCTCTGCACACTGGTAAACTAGATATTGGATCAGCATTGCAACACAAATGGAAAATGTGGATGGTGAACTACTTCCATTATTCTTCAAGGGGCCAGTGGCATCTGAGCTTCTACAAAACCTTATCTCTGGCTAGCAAATTTATTCATCACGTGAGCTTTCATGGGCAGAATCCCACTTCATCAGATGCATGCCACAGGACTCCCTGTTTATTTTGCTGAAGTAGACTAAAACAGCTATCCTTCTGGAATATATCTATGGCTCTGTCAGTATGGGTTGCAGCCAATCAACTCTGTCTGTAGTCAGAACAATCTTCCCTGAACAGAATTCTCCAAATGCTGAGGCAATGAAGACTGTGATACTTTGCACATTCTTGACAGATCATGATGTCGAATAAGGTGGTGACTACAAATGTCACCACCGCTGTTGTATTTTCATGAGATCTGTATAATTTTTATTCTTAGATTTTGTTTTGCCCTCAAAATTATTACATTATTATTATATACATTGAGGTCACAAAGAAATCCAGTTTCATGCCTTGAAATAATACATAGTCATTAAAGTGAAATGAATGCAAATATGCAAAGTGGTCATTTAAATATGTTGATATCATTGTGACTATCCCTGTTTCTATGGTAACCATAGCATCTGACAGCTCCACATCATATCTAATATCAAAGTAGACATAATAAGCTTTCAAGTGATACGTGATGTGCGTGTATCTAGAGAATGAATTGAGTTGACCAAATTGGTGGTGTCTGCCACTTGCCTAAAACTTGGTCTGCTTTCAAATTCCAAAGGGGTAGCCGTGTTAGTCTATTGTAGAAAAACAACAGAGTCCTGTGGCACTTTTAAAGACTAACAGATTTATTTATCGCATGAGCTTCCGTGGGAGAAAATCCCACTTTGAAGGGCGTGACAAAGTGGGATTTCTCCCATAAAAGCTCATGCGATAAATAAATCTGTTAGTCTTTAAAAGTGCCACAGGACTCTGCTGTTGGTCTGCTTTGTTTATGAGAAGCTGCCATCACAGTTGCAAGCAACAGTAATGAAAAGAACAGTCCAGCCTTTCCCATCTTTGAATTCTATGTTTCTAGTTGGAATTGGTGAATAGTTAAAGTAGCATTTAAGTCCTTCTACCCACTCCCTCCCCTCCCCAAATTAGTCTTTTCCACTAATGAAATTCAATCATTTAACTGCAGTTAGTGGTGACGCCTTGTGTTGCATTTGAAGGAAAAGCCTCTGCAGGTAGTTCTGGCCTTTTTCCAGGCTTTAAACACACTGCACTATTTAACATTTGCATGAATAAAAATGTTCATTAAGTGATTATAAAAGTTTAATACTTAGGTTTGTTTAGCTTGTGCAACCACATAGTGAAATGATGCTCATGAATGTTCTCAATATAGCGCAGGCCATGTCATTCCAGTCTGTGGTATAGAAAATTATAGGGTATGTCTACACTTACAAATTAAGTCGACTTAAGGAGTCTTACGTTGACTTAAACTACTCCACATCCACACTGGGCTTTCCTTAAGTCGACTTAAGGAAAAAGTTAAGTCGACCTAATACCTTGTTTTAGGTCGACTTAAGCCAGTGTGGACGGGGATTAGTGCCTAAATCCCCCTTATTAACTTGACTTAGTGTTAAGTCGACTTAAAGTCGACCGTATTAAGTCAACCTAATAAAGTCGACTTAACTTTCGTAGTGTAGACATAGCCATAGGGCCCAGCTTGTTCCACATGCCTGGTGTTCTTACCTAGAGCTGATACTCCAGTGCAGTATTGGGAATAGTACTATGTTGTTAGAAGTGATTTCTTTTGTTGTGCTTTCTGCTTATCTCTTGTGGCTATCCCATATAAAATAAAGATTCATGGAGCTTCTTGAATGGAGAAGCATTTTTAAAAACAAACAACTCCCCTCCCTCCCCCCATATCCTGGGCAATATTCCCTCTCAGTAAAATGTATTTTATTGTCCATTGCTGTGTAAGAGCTATTGTTGAGGCCACGTTGGCTGCTCTATTTGCCTGCAATCTTCCTAGTATAGTAGTCACTGAACTACTACTCTATCCAATTCAAGTGCTTTTTTTGTATACCTTGAGGATGCAAGATTATATAAGGTCAAATTTTATTATTGTAGAGAAAGTAGCACATGTGAAATTGTATTTTTAGTGCAACAGAACACAAGTGTCTTGTAAAACACTTTTATCAGCAACTTGGCATGGAGAAAAATGTAGACCCGTGGAAAAACTTGCCAAGTTCAGTGGAAATTTTTCATTCATGCTTGGAAAAGGGTTATTTTGTCCCCCTGAACTGCCATCTTTGCAAAATAGCAAGATTTGTTTTTATTAGCCCCTGGATTAAGTTAAATTGTGTGCATGTGTTGTAAGTGTTAAGTTCCCTCTCCATTTCTTGTTGAAGGGAACCCTGAATCCATTCGTTTTCTTCTTTTCATACAATATTTCTTTATTTTGCTATCTGTATATCTTTTCCTGTTGTGTAATCATTGTGCTCTGCTGCTACAGTCAAGCATAGTAAGTGAAATCACTATGAACATCAGTGTAAATCTTTTAGAGATATGAGCTGATACTAGCTTGTAGGTGGTGAAATGAATTCAATTTAAACCTGATTTTTGTTCAGTCACAAATGGTAAATGTGGTAGTTCTTCCTTACTGTGAGGGTCAACAGCAATGCTTTTGGCAATCCTGTTTAGACCCATACTGATGGAAGAAATTAACCAAGGACCACTTTACTTACTTATGTGAAGATATTTCCAAGTGACCTAAGGCTACTCCCAAGCACTACTCTCCTTTTAAAAATATTAAACAAATTTAGTGCTTAGAAAAAGGGATATCTTAAAGGTCAATCCAACTCCCTTCAAAGTCTACAGAAAACTGCCACTCACTTTAATGAGGATCAGATAGGGCTCTTCATGAAAGCCCAGGAATCAGTCATCTTTCTCCCAGAACAGGTACATTACAAGTAGTTGCTGTGAAAGCTTTCCTAGAGTTCCCCACTGTTTGCCTTTCTAGTGATCAAGAGGAACTGGATGAAATTTGTCAACTGGATGAAATGACAATACAAAAATTGTCCAAAAGGACTACTTGCATGGGAAAGCTTTGTAAGATCAATCCGTTTGCATATACATTTTAGTGTAAATGCATGTAAAGAGACTGCTCAGACTCTCCATCAAATTTAGAAAATAATTAAAAGTTTTGTTATAAAATTTTAATATCTACATTTTAAAATGGAAAAAAGATATGAGATAAAACTTTTTTGGATGTATTGCAGAAAAATACACTATGATACTTATTTTATTGTGATTATTTTTTGTGGAGTGCCTGGGCACCATGGTCCTGATTTGGGGCCCCATTGTGCTAGGCTCTGTACAAATATATAATAAAGATGGTCTCTGCCAAGAGGAGCTTACAATCTAATTATAAGGAAAGAGCCAACAAATGGATTCCATAAACAGAGAAGCACAGGAACAAGGAGACAAAACTGGCTATTACGGTAGCCAGCACGGCAACTGCCTAACCACTTTGAAATTTTCCAGAGGCATTGTGGCAGGGGATAATTTTAAGGATGGATTTGCAAGAACGTAATGAAGTGGCTTTGCTGCTGTTTATGGTGAGCTCCTCCCATTCTTGAGCGGGAGCATAGGAGAAATCACAGAGGTGCTTTGTTTGAAAATGTAACAAATGGACAATGAAGACTAGCACCATTGGCAGAACGGGACAGAAGTCAACATCTTGATCATGAATGTGAGATAATAGGTAGTACGGGGATAGACCATTCAGGGCCTTAAAAATGAAGATAGGTAGTTTGTGTCTGAAGTGGTGGAAAAATGGGGGAATGCAAGTTTCAAAATTTTATATTTTCCATTTTCTACGATTAATGTAGAATATATTACACAACAGTAGTTCTAACTTCATTATGAAAAACTCTTGGCAAAAAAAGTATAATGTACATATTTGTAATGCCATGTTTTTGTTATATTGAAACCAAGATATCATGAGGGGCCTTTCATCTGAGGTTATGGGCCTCTTTGCACAGTCTGTCAAAGCTATCAGATCAGCCCACTAATTCCTTGAACATGGAGAGCTCCTAACTATGGTAGACCCAATGTAGACACCTTCTCTCAGTGGTCTGAAAAAATTGGGGGTTGCCATCACCCCCACATCTGCCCAGCAATTAATTACACCTCCATATCTGTCTGTCCTACCCAGCAATTAATTCTGCCCCCCCCAAACTCTTCTCCCCCCACCCAGCAATTCTATTCTCATCTGTTCCGCCTTCTGCAGCTCCTGTGATTCTTCACCACCTGCTTTCCCGGGCTGGGTGTGTGTGGTTGAAATGGTGTCCCCAGAGAGGGAGGAAAGAGGAGCTGGCCCACTGCTTGTGGGAGGGAAGAGGAAAGGAGGGAATGGACTAGAATCTCTCTGAGCTGTTGGGCTCTTTTGCTTCCTTCTCACTTCCTGTGAAAAGGGTGTCTGGTTGTTGAGGGGAAAGCGGGGAGTTTAAGCTGCTCTAAGCTATCCCAGGGACTGGGCCACCAGAAAACCAACCCCTAGGTTAAGGAGCTGCAACTGATCCTTTGAAGTCTTTTCCACATCACCTGGTGCCCAGGTGAAAGTCTGGTCCTGAAAATGTGCACAAAATCCATAGACAGTAATGGAAGTTGCACACATTTGGGAGCAGTAGTTCCCCAGCAACCAAGTTCCATATATGGAACAACCATTGAAGCCTCCTGAGGTTTGCTCAGAAATTGGTCAGGATGTGGTACCACTGCCAGCCAGGAGACCAAAGGTCCCCACAAGTTGTTTTATTGGAACCCTGGCCAGGTTTCACATTTTGAGCAATGTTGTAACTTTACCGTGCTGTGAAACCAATCTCTGACTTATTTTACAGTTAAAATTTTCTTTCAGCTGTCTTTCACTCTCCCATGAACACAGGTTCTGCAAAATCACCTGTGCATAGAATTTCCATTGCAGTACTGGGCCTGGGTTTTGTTGCTGAAAACAATTGTATTCTAAAAAAGTGACTTGTCAAACCCAATATGGACATATGTCAAAAGAGTGTTTTGATTAGAGACTAAAAAAGTCAAATTTAGAAATTTTAGTGGAGTCAAATAAGTTAATTTTTTAATAAACAGTGTAACGTTTTGTAATATATGTCAAGAAGTGTAAATCCATAGAATGATGTGTAGTAAAATTGTTTTTTCACATATTCATTGTTAAATAGAATATTCCTGAAGTACAATATTAAGGCAACTTTTTGAAAGTACATTTTTTTAGGATGCAATGTTCAAAGCAGGACTTATCTTTGATGTCTATATCCTCAGATGGTATAAATTAAACATATCTTGATTATGAAGTTAGTGGAATACACCAGTTTTTGGTAGTTGAGGATCTGTCCTAAATACATTAACAGTAACCCATCGAACATGTTTTTTGATGTTGCACTTTATAAAGTGTCTCCTGCTCTTCCTTTTCTTGTATAATGTAGAGATATATGTTGCACCTCTCATTTTTAAATGGCCCAAAGTGCTGGCTTAACAAATTTATCTTAATAATTTAGAACAATTATATAGTTATCTTTTTCCACCACAGAAATACAGTTGTTTCTCAGATGACACATGGCAACTCTTTAATAGGGTGCAGCAAACAGTGAACAATAGTTAAGGACAGGAAGAATACTTTATCCATTTAAAATATGTGAGTAATTTAGGTAGATGGAATGTTATTTACTAAGGTGGAATCTAACAGACCAGTGTTAACATACCAGTTTCTTTTCAAAGTGCTAACAGGTCTTTAACAATCACAAGTGGTCAGAACTTGAATTTTACATCTCAGCTAAAAACCTAGCTGTGAACCTAGCAGTGATGGGAAACCTAGTTTTTTTTAATTTTTCCCTTTTATTACCTAAAGTGGTGGTGAATTTTAATGAACAGCATATCATTATTGCTTAGGAGAGTAGAAAATGCTACAATGGAAAGAGGCTTAAAAATCTCACTTTGATCTTCCTCCTCCTTTTGAATTCATTTCATGCTTGCTTTTTATTTCATATGCTGTTTTAATGCTCTTGTTAAATGACTTTAAGTTTTTTCTGGTTGCTGTTCTTGGTAGCTTATTACATATAATAACTAGATTTCTGTGTAAAGCCATTCTACCTGCATTCCTCTAATGTCCAACTCTTTTTAACTTATGTTTATGCTCCTTTGCTCTGGTATTTCACACAGGCTCAAGTAGCACAATAGCAATATTCTGTCATTTCCCCTTCAGAGAAATCAGATAGCCCTTTTTCCAAAGACTAGCAAGCTATTTTCTTATTTTGAATAGCAAAATAATAATTAATAACTGCATCCTTCTGTTTGTCCTCTGCTGCTCTATAAAAATAAAAATCTATTACTGGTAAGTTGGCCAAGAACAGCTCGTGTTCCAAATGGGGCTTCACTAATCACTGTGTGTTAAATATCTGTATTCATGCATCACAGAATATTAACTTTTGTTTAAAAGTTTTGTTTAAACCACTTTTCATTAACTGTGCTATTTTAGAATATTCTAATTTGTAATTACACACACACACACCTCCTCAGTGCTTGGTTTTGTAACAGATGATTATTGAATATTTCCTTCTACTTTTTTTCCCTCCTAGAATCATTATTTTTCTTTGCACTAGATACACTAGACTGCACAAATACTGTATCATATCTGCCAGTACTTTGAATCTGGACGTATTATCTTGAATTTCAGTTCCTTCCTCACTTCTCTGACTTGTTTCATTAATTTAATCACCTTACTTCACTTATTAATTTCTGACAATTTGTATGTAAAGTACAGAAAAACTGCTTCTAATGCATTGGGTTCAGTAGCAAATTGGATGTTTTGCTGCCAATGTTTCAGTGCTGTCGGTCTGAAATCCTTCACAACACTAAGTTCATTTAAAAGAGCCAAGAAATATAAATAGTATATTAATTAATACCAGCCGTCACCCCTTGTGGCACAATGCCAGCAGAGTTCCAGCCACACCTGTCTCACTGCATTTGTTATTTTCATCACTGGCGTCTATAGTAACGCAGCCACAGTATTACTGATCTTCCTGGCATGTCATGGATCACCTTTCTCATCCTCACCCCATCTGCTTTCACTTATTCTATTGTGCAGATGGTTCCTTTTGGGGACTCCCTCAAAGCAAATCATGTTCACTGCTTTACCCTGTTCACTTTCTGCTATGGCCTCAAAACACTTTTACTGGAGATATGCAGATCTAGGTGCCCAGTTCTACAAGCTGCTGAATGCATAAAGTCAGTGGGAGTTGAGGGCACTCAGCACCTCACAGAATTGGACTCCAAGTCATAACTTTTTGTAGTATCCCTGCAGTAGTAGTAACTTCCGTAGTACCCCTGTTTTTCTGTTCTACTGTATTTTCTACTACAAAAGCCAATTCTCCCATCTCACATGTATAAATATGAGTAAATCCTCTGAAGTCAGTGGAGTTTCACTAGTATAAAAAATAAGTGTGAGCTCAGACTGAGGCCTTATAAACCTGTAGTTACCCATCTTAAATGGAGGTGTAATTTAGCAGTTAAGCGGCTCTCAACCTTTCTAGACAACTGTGCCACTTTTAAGAATCTGACTTGTCTTGAATACTCCCAAGTTTCACCTTCCTTAAAAACTATTTGCCTACAAAATCAGATGCAAGATAAAATTACAAGTGTCACAGGATGCATGCTATTACTGAAAAATTGCTTACTTTCTCATTTTTACTATATAATTATAAAATAAATCAATTGGAATATAAATATTGTGTATACATTTCAGTGTATAGTATATACAGAGCAGTATAAACAAGTCATTGTGTATGAAATTTTAGTTTATATTGACTTCACTATTGTTTTTTATGGAGGCCTCAATACTAGGCAAAGATCTATATGAGTTGAAGTACCCCTGTAAGACCTTCATGTACCCCCCAGGGGTACATGTGCTCCTGGCTGAGAATCACTGCTTCAGTCTATTGAAACATCTCTTGACTGATGACTTAAATGTTCCTGCTAAACTTCTCCTATATTGTTATCTATTAATATTTTATGTGGTGGCCTTAATTTCCTTCTATATTTCTTAGTGTCTTGTAAATACCTGCATTCCTTTCCCCTGCCTTCTGAACACTTCGTTGAGTTAATAAATGACGAGTGGTCTCTTCTAGACGCTCCTCTATCTCATTCACTGTTCTCCTGTTCTTTATGTACTTGATTAATGTTATCCCTTTTGACTTGAGTGGTCAGCCAATATTCGGGATCTTGTGGGTTGTTTCCATTCACAGAAATTGATGATTGCGTCAAAGAAATAGCTGACTTCATCCTGCTTGTTTACAAAGAATGCACATCAAGTCTTCTGTAAAGATGGTAGGAATCCAAGGACAGGAAATAGTTTTTGCTCATATTTCCATGGCTCTTTTTAGTGAGCACTTTACCCAAAAGCTTGTCGTAGCTTCTTCTCAAAGTCACACTACTGTGGAGAAACTAAATGAATTATTTGCATCCATCTTTGCAGCTGAAGATGTGAGAGAGGTTTTCAAACCCGAGCCATTCTTTTTAGGTGACAAATCTGAGGAACTGACCCAGACTGAGGTGTCATTAGGAGAAGTTTTGGAACAAATTGATAAATTAAACAGTAATAAGTCACCAGGATCAGATGGTATCCACCCCAGAGTTGTGAAGGAAATGCAATTTCACATTTGAGAATTACTAACTGTGGTGTGTAACCTATCATTTAAATTAGCTTCAGTACCAGGTGACTGGAGAATAGCTAATGTGATGCCAATTTTCAAAAAAGGCTCTAGAGGTGAGCCCATCAATTATAGGCCTATAAGCTTAACTTCAGTACCAGGCAAATTGTTTGAAACTATATTAAAGAACAGAATTATCAGACACACAGATGAATATGATTTGCAGGAGAAGAGTCAACATGGCTTTTGTAAAGGGAATCATGCCTCACCAATCTACTAAAGTTTTTTGAGGGGTCAACAAGCATGTGGACAAGGGTGAGCCAGTGGATATAGCATACTGAGATTTTCAGAAAGTTTTAACAAAGTTCCTCACAAAATGCTCTTAAGCAAAGAATGTGGTCATGCGATTAGTGGAAAGGTCCTCTTCTGGATCAGTAACTGCTTAAAAGGTAAGAAACAAAGGGTAGGAATAAATGTTCAGGTTTCAGAATGGAGAGAGGTAAATAGTGGTGTGTCCCAGGGGTCTGTAATGGGACTTGTGCTGTTCAACCTGTTCATAAATTATCTGGAAAAAGAGGTAAGCAGTGAGGTGGCAAAACTTGCAGATGATACAAAACCACTCCACATAGTTAAGTGCAAAGCATACTGCAGAGAGTTACAAAGGGATCTCACAAAACTGGGGGCCTGGGCAACAAAATGGCAGATGAAATTCAATGTAGGCAAATGGAAGGTAAAGCATACTGGAAAACATAATCCCAGCTATATATACAAAATGAGGGTGTCTAAATGAGCTGTTATCACTCAAGAAAGGGATCTTGGACACATTGTGGATAGTTCTCTGAAAACATCTGCTCAATGGGCAGCGACAGTCAAAAAAACTAGCTATGTTGGAAATCATTAGGAAAGGGATAGAAAATATCTTTTAAAATACCTGGTACACCCACATCTTGATTATTGCATGCAGATCTGGTCCCCCTATCTCAAAAAAGATATATCGGTATCAAGGCCGTCCCTGGGGGGGAGCGGGGCCTGGGGCCAATTGGCCTGAGGGGGCTCCCACCTCACCCCTTGCTGGAGGGGGGAAGGGCAGACCGGCTCGGCCCGCTCTGCCGCCAAGGCCCCGCCACCAGCGGGAGCTGGCCCTGGCCGCAGCCGTGAGGCTGCCGCCGGGAGCTGGCCCAGGGGGAACTGGCCGTGGCCGGGTACCCCCGCAGCCTCCCGCCAGGCCGCACTTTGAGCAGCCTGTAGGCCGGTCTCCGCCCCGCTCCGAGGGCGGAGCAGCAGGCCCAGGGGCAGGCTCCCGGCGGCGTGGCCTCGGATCCCCGGAGCCAGCCCCAGCTGGAACCCCAGGCTGCTGGCACGGGGCCGGGGAATGGGCCCTGAGGCTGCCATCGGGATCTGGCTGGCTGAGGCCCCGCTGCTGGGAGCAGGGCAGTGCAGGGCCCACATAACCGCAGGGCCCGGGCGATCGCCCCGTTCGCCCCCCCCCCCCAAAGGACGGCCCTGATCGGTATTGGAAAATGTATAGAAAAGTGCAATAAAAATGATTATGGGTATGAAAAGCTTCCATATGAGGAGAGATTAATAAGACTAGGACTTTTCAGCTTGGAAAAGAGATGACAGAGGTCTATAGAGTCATGACTGGTCTGTAGAAAGTGATTATTTACTCCTCATAGCACAAGAACTAAGACCATCAAATGAAATAAATAGGCAGCAGTTTTAAAATGAACAAAGGAGTATTTCTTCACATAGAGCACAGTCAACCTGGGAACCTCCTTGCCAGAGAATGTTGTGAAGGCCAAGCCTATAAAGGGGCTCAAAAAAGACCTAGATATGCTCAGGGAGGATAGGTTCATCAATGGCCATTAACCAGATGGTTGGGGATTGCTGTTTGCCAGAAGCTGGAAATGGGCAACAGGAAGGATCACTTGATTGCCTGTTCTGTTTGTTCCCTCTGAGGCACCTGGCATTGGCCACTGTTGGAAGACAGGATAAGTGGCTAGATGGACCATTGGTCTGACTCAGTCTGGCCATTCTTATGTTCACACTACAGGTTCTCTAATTTCCTCTGTGAATTCCTACTAGCCTTACTTGTGTGCTCCTGTGGCATTTCTTCCATTTCCCTTCCACACCCCTCCATCAAATAATCCCCAGTGCTTCTTCATTTGCAGTCAGACCGATTGGAAAAAAGCTCAGATCACGTGGCTCAACTTCTATGCCAGCCTTGCAGGTCACCTGTGTCTTGGGCAGTGGCTTCTGTTGTTTCAGTTATCTATTCAATAAAGAAGATTAATTGCTTTTTATTTTTATCCTGGATGACAGCTGGCTGATATGCCCAACAGCTTTTCTTCCCCGCCCCTCTTTTTGCATATGAACTACAGCTGGTAATCACTTCCAGCTGATATCATTGCTCTCTTAAAACAAAACATTTTTTTCAACTTGATTGTTATTTAGTCTCCAAAAACTAAAGTAAATCATTTTTTGAACAATGGAGTAAGCCATAGTAAATTATTAGAAAAACATTGTTGCTCATCTGTTTTTTAAATAATCTTTATGAGCCCTTAAACTATGATCTTTAAAAGATGGTCCAGAGCTGCAAAGTTTGGATCCAAACACTACAAGCTGGGTGTGAGGTTGTTTACTTAATGAACAGTGCCCATATCTAGCCAGACAAAATAGTCCTCAAGGGGGAATGAACCTGGGACTTCAGACATTGAAACAGAGGCCCACTTGACCTAAAAGAGAGCTCCTTTGGCTGTTAGACACTAGGAGGCTGTACCTATAATGAAGCCATTATGTTTGATTTGCAGCAGAAGCTTTAGTTCAGGGGTGTCTCCACTGATAACATTGTTTTAGAATAGATCTTTCACTTTTCGTTTGAATTTCTGAAGTGTAATGCAGGGGCAGAAGAATCATGATGATATGGCACAATATTCAACAGCTGACATACAAAGCAGAGTTTACTATGAAATCAAACATTGGAACATTCCAGGGCTCTACTTTTATAGGTTTTCCTCCTACATATAATATTTCAGATGTGGGACTTTTAAAAGATTTTTCTATCATTTCATTAAAAAAAACCCAGACAATTTGACCTCTGTGAAAACCAATTACATTGTATGAGTTCTTTCAGTTTTTCTGCTGTGCTTCTGCTGTGCTTGTTTTCACAGGGCAAAGTCCTATTGTCCAGTACCCATCACATTCAGATCCTATGGTAATCTGCAAGTGTCTAATCTCTAAACAATGTAACACAATAGAACAGCTGTAGGGAAGTTCATGTGATCACAACATGAATACTGAAAGTGCTGAATTCATGTGTAGTTTATTGTGTTATCATTCACCATTATATGAAGGGGTACAGTGTAGTTTATTATGTAGTCTATTTTACAAAGCTAAAGTTCATGTGACTTAAGTGTGAATGTTTGTGGTATAGCACATTTACATCTTAACATTATCTAACTTAATGATCTCATTCATTACATTTCAAATTTGACATTTAAATATAAAGCAATACTTTAAAACATTTCCAAAGTGGCTCTTTATTTTTAGAACTTGCTCTTCACTTGACTGGATCAGACCTGAAAACTATCATAGAAAAATATTGCATTTGCCCTTTGATGAACAATTATAAAGTGATACATGTTCAGTGTGGAAAATGGATAGCATTTTATTTTAAGAGTCCACTAACTCATATTGAATTAGAATAAAACTCCTCTGGGAACACATTTGACATTCACATGAATAACAAATGAGTTCATTATAATCTGTGCTTCTAAAAAGAATGGCAAATGAATTAATAATGATTAGACATTTAAAATAACATTCTCCAGTACTGCATTAAATACCAAACTGTAATTCAGCTTCAGGGCTGTGAAGAATATGAAATGAAATGGTAGCAATGCTTGTAACGGAAACTGAATGACAGACTTAGAATTCAGTCATTTGCCCCGTACTTTTAACTGCTTGTTAACCAAACTAAAGAAGACTTACACTCTCTCTAATGTGTGTGAATTAGATGTGAAATTTACAGATGGATCTTGTGCTTCAAATAGGAGGAGAGTGAAGATAAGAGTGTATGGAACATAAAAAGAATAGCGTGTATATGATGATAGAAAGGCATATGGTCACTGACATGCACAAAGTGTAAAGTTATGATTCCTTTGAACACCCTGTTTGAAACACATTTTGGACCTGAATTTTTGTACAGTTATTTTGCTCATGGTTGTGGGCCTATATATACAATGAATACCAACCGAGGACAACTCTAACTTTCCTGGGAGCAATGTTTTCAAATGCTTACATCACATTAGGACACCGCTGGCAGTCCAGCAGGAGAGTGTCATTTATTTTATTTATTTATTTTTATTTATATTTATTTTATTCTGACGTCTGCTCAGGTCCTGGAGCAGTGAAGTCACAACAGCACAAGTTTAGCACATCAGCACAGGCTATACAAACATACCCTAAACTTTGAGTAATTAGTAATGGGGCTACTCTGTGCTGAAGCTCACACTGCCACAGTCTCAGTGCTTGATTAAAGCTAGCTTGGGTATTTTGGCTTGAGATGCAACCAAAGTCAGTGACTGCAGTCTAGGTATACCCTTAGTGATCTGAGTAGTGGTGGTATTGAGAGTGAGGGAGCAATTATACAGCACCGTGGCCCATCCCTGGTCACCATCTATCAGTCCAGGCTCATCCACTTCCATCACATTGGAGAGGCCTCCGTGGTTTTCCAAGAAAGAGGGAAGATGGTGCTACATGCAACCTCTCTCTCCACCACACTACACAGGGCAGGGGAATACATGAAGGGAAGGCTCTGTCTGCAAACAGATTTCAAGGGCATGTTCTGGTCACATGCTTCCTTACATTTTTTTTATAGGCGCTGGAAAACCCCACAAGCCTATTTCATAGTTTCCTTTGAATAATTCTATCAGTGGGTTGTTTTTACTCCTCCATGAAACTGGCAGACAGCTCCATCCCAGGCACCCACAGAGGACTAGGGTATGTAAGGTTTCAGGACATCTATAGGATGCAGGAGCATTGACATATAGATAAATTGCCTTCACAGAATTCTTTGGGTTTCTATCTCCCTATGGCTGCCCTGCTTCTGAAGTAGCTTTGTTGCCATGGAGTCCTTACGTGGTTGACATAAAAAAGGAAAGTTTGATTCAAAGGCCTGGAACTACAGGCATTCTACATATAGAACTCTATCATGAGTTGGGGTGTGGGACTGAGCCCATGCTCTGTCTCTGAAGGACTCTGAAAGCAAAAAGAGTGTGGGCTCTTAATGCTGAGGAAAGTCAAGGCCATGCTGTGATACAATTATGAGTGAGACAGTCAGGAAGTAGATTAACCAAACGAGAGTCATATAATTTAATCATTTCCTACTCTGGTCCTAGATAATTATCCCTGTTAGAGAAATGAAGACACAGTACCGGGAAAGTGGCTTGTTGTTATACATTTAAAAAGATTGTGGAAGTCCTTCAGAAACAAAGCTACTACACAGATTGTATTGAGGGAGTTAAAGGGACTCAGGAAGATTTGGTTTGCTCTAGAAAAAGAAACAGCTGAGCTTTAAAGCAGTACAGCCGTCCCTGGTTAAATCTGATTAACAGTTGGACTGCCTTACTTTTAATTTGACTATATATGATTATCTCTAGGTTGGAGAGGAAATACTCAGCTAATTCCTGTTGCAAAACTGGGGTGTTATGAATATACGTCTATGAAATTGCATTTTTATTTATTTTTTAATTTTTTTTATTAAAAATTTCTGCAATTTTTGGAAAGATGTTTGTCTATTTATACAGTATTCAATACTACTTACGTACTAACTACTACTAAGTGCAAGAGTGTAATAAGAAGAGCCAAAGAGGAGTTTGAAGAACGGCTAGCCAAAAACTCCAAAGGTAATAACAAATTGTTTTTTAAGTATATCAGAAGCAGGAAGCCTGCCAAACAACCAGTCGGGCCCCTTGATGATGATAATACAAAAGGAGCGCTTAAAGATGATAGAGTCATTGCAGAGAAACTAAATGGATTCTTTGCTTCGGTTTTTACGGCTGAAGATGTTAGTGAGATTCCCAAACCTGAGCCGGCTTTTGTAGGTGACAGATCTGAGGAACTGTCACAGATTGAAGTGTCACTAGAGGAAGTTTTGGAATTAATTGATAAACTCAACATTAACAAGTCACCGGGACCAGATGGCATTCACCCAAGAGTTCTGAAAGAACTCAAATGTGAAGTCGCGGAACTGTTAACTAAGATTTGTAACCTGTCCCTTAAAATGGCTTCGGTACCCAAAGACTGGAAGTCGGCTAATGTAACGCCAATATTTAAAAAGGGCCCTAGAGGGGATCCCGGCAATTACAGACCGGTAAGTCTAACGTCGGTACCGGGCAAATTAGTTGAAACAATAGTTAAGAATAAAATTGTCAGTCACATAGAAAAACATAAACTGTTGAGCAATAGCCAACATGGTTTCTGTAAGGGGAAATCGTGTCTTACTAATCTATTAGAGTTCTTTGAAGGGGTTAACAAACATGTGGACAGGGGGGATCCAGTGGACATTGTGTACTTAGATTTCCAGAAAGCATTTGACAAGGTCCCTCACCAAAGGCTGTTACGTAAGTTAAGTTGTCATGGGATAAAAGGGAAGGTCCTTTCATGGATTGAGAACTGGTTAAAAGACAGGGAACAAAGGGTAGGAGTAAATGGTAAATTCTCAGATTGGAAAAGGGTAGCTAGTGGTGTTCCCCAAGGGTCGGTCCTAGGACCAGTCCTATTCAATTTATTCATAAATGATCTGGAGAAAGGGGTAAATAGTGAGGTAGCTAAGTTTGCAGACGATACTAAACTACTCAAGATAGTCAAGACCAAAGCAGATTGTGAAGAACTTCAAAAAGATCTCACAAAACTAAGTGATTGGGCATCCAAATGGCAAATGAAATTTAATGTGGATAAGTGTAAAGTAATGCACATTGGAAAAAATAACCCCAACTATACCTATAATATGATGGGGGCTAATTTGGCTACAACGAGTCAAGAAAAAGATCTTGGAGTCATTGTGGATAGTTCTCTGAAGATGTCCATACAGTGTGCGGAGGCGGTCAAAAAAGCAAACAGGATGTTAGGGATCATTAAAAAGGGGATAGAAAATAAGACTGCAAATGTATTATTGCCCTTATATAAATCCATGGTACGCCCACATCTCGAATACTGTGTACAGATGTGGTCTCCTCATCTCAAAAAAGATATTCTAGCACTAGAAAAGGTTCAGAAAAGGGCAACTAAAATGATTAGGGGTTTGGAGAGTGCCTCGTATGAGGAACGATTGAAAAGGCTGGGCCTCTTCAGCTTGGAAAAGAGGAGACTGAGGGGGGACATGATAGAAGTATATAAAATTATGACTGATGTGGAAAAAGTGGACAAGGAAAAGTTGTTTAAATACTCCCATAATACAAGAACCAGGGGTCACCAAATGAAACTGATAGGTAGCAGGTTCAAAACAAATAAAAGGAAGTTCTTCTTCACACAACGCACAGTCAACTTGTGGAACTCCTTACCTGAGGAGGTTGTGAAGGCTGGGACTATAACAATATTTAAAAGGGAACTGGATAAGTTCATGGTGGCTAAGTCCATAAATGGCTATTAGCCAGAAAGGGGTTAAGAATGGTGTCCCTAGCCTCTGTTTATCAGAGGATGGAGACGGATGGCAGGAGAGTGATCACTTGATCATTGCCTGTTAGGTTCACTCCCTCTGGGGCACCTGGGCACTGGCCACTGTCAGTAGACAGATACTGGGCTAGATGGACCTCTGGTCTGACCCAGTACGGCCTTTCTTATGTTCTTATGTTCTTACTTAGAGAGCTCAATACCTAAATACTTGCAGTAATGATTATTATCCCCATTTTACAGATTGTATAACTGATAGAGACAACCATATAATAAAACTGAGATTAATGGAAGTCTGTTAGTAATTGGTCCAGAGAGACTACAGGCAATATTTTCAAAAGCGGGCTATAGCTACTGAGTGCCAAATATTGAAAGAGCTGTCTTAAAATCCTGAATAACCCCTAACTGCTGCTGAAGTCAATGGGAGCTGTGATTACTCCTTGCCTCCGAAAATCAGACCCACAGTGTCTCAAGCTGGCAACTTAAAAGCTGTGTCAGCATTGTTTTAAAATGTTGGCATTAGTGACTTGCCCAAGCTCACATAGTAAGTCAGGAATAAAATCCAGAGGTGAACTCCTGACCCCACCGAAGTCAATGACAAAATTTTGACTGACTTTAATAGGCAAGATTTCACTCCGGTCACTGGTTTCCTGGCTCCGTGCTCATTCCATTTGACCATTGCTGGCCACCAAATGGATCAGTGAGCAAATAAATATTTATTTGAAGCAATCAGTCAATTGCAACCAGTCAATTGCAATCAGTCAATTTCCCATTTCAGTGCCAGGGGACTGATTCACCACAGTTTTATTCTTGTTTTACATTAATTTTGCTGGATGAAACAGGGTGGCTGGTTGCCGCACTCTAACAGCAAATGATGGAATCCACCTGATGAATAGGTGATGGAAGATTGCAGGGAGCTACAAATTAAATATTGCTGATATTTGCTGACATTGGGAGTAAGAATAGCTCCGTCATTAGACTCCGTATTGAAATTTAGGGATGTGGGACTGGTCCTCATACAGAGGATGTTAGGGCTTTGGGTGGCCTGATCTAGTATAAAGGAACTCTATTTGTAGCCATGCCCAAGGAGATGATTAAAAAGAATGGAATTCCAGAATAATACTACATAAAACCAGCCTTGGAGGGGGTGCCTTTTTACTCTAAAAGAGCATATAGATTTTTTTTGTGTTTGTTTGTTTGTTTGGAGTTAGGAGGGAACGCCACCATTGTTCAATGAGATTGGCTTGGCTTTTAGAGTAACACCAAGACAAACCTCATGCTTTACAAATCGCCTCATTCTGTGACATGCTGGCTTGCAACATATAGTAGAATATGGTGGTTTTTAATCTTATGAAACAGTAAATACAGTTAAGTAAAGGCACTTGGCAGTGAACGTAATAATAATAATAGTCTGCATTTCAAAATTTGTTTATAATTACAGAGACCCCAGCCTGTTATTTTACTGCTAAAGAACCAACTTCACTCAAACTGCATTTGTCTACCTCTGTAATATTGCAGCAGAACACTATAAACAAATTAGGGCTAATTGCTAATAACTCACTCACAGGCGGCCTGTTTTTATCAGGTTTCTTTATGCAAAATGGGGTTAAAAAAGTAGGCCTATGTCTTAGAGACTGCTGAGCAAACTCCACCTTCATGTTAATTCTTCTGGGGATAAAATGTCATTCTTCCCATAGGAATAAAAAGATTAGTAAACACAATATTGGGCTGAAAGATACTTTTTAAAAATTTTAAATGGTAGAAAACTAATTATTCTTATGTAGTTACGTATATTTACAAGATAGAGCATACTTAGATTCCCTTTCATGGCAGGAAGGAAATAACATCCTGGTGTGTGTATATATATATATATATATATGTGTGTGTGTGTGTGTGTGTGTGTGTGTGTGTGTGTGTGTACACACACCCTGCCCCTACATATTTAATACAAAACATAGTTTAGAAGTGTTCTGGAGTTTTAGTCTTTTTTGTTGGAAATACGTTTTGTCACTTCATGCACATAACCAAATCCCCTTTGTTACCAGGATTCCAGGTGTGCAGGGTTGCCTAAGTACTACAAAGGGGCTAGGGTGGAATGGAGAATTGGCCCAAAATTGACAAGTTACTTAGCTCTGCCTCCTGTGGCTGTTAGCAAATACTGTTGAAAAACCTCACTCGAGAACTAAATAAAACGGAGAGGGTTTGGGGAAGGGCAGAGCTCCACCTGCTGATAGCCTTACATGATAGCCATCCTCATCAGAACACTTGTACAGTGTA
Source organism: Pelusios castaneus (assembly GCA_007922175.1). NCBI lineage: Eukaryota > Metazoa > Chordata > Testudines > Pelomedusidae > Pelusios > Pelusios castaneus. The sequence goes on from ML685771.1 coordinate 17,011,549, forward strand.
GTGCTGCATAACTTCCAGATGACTGCAGAGGTAAAAATAATCTTTCACATACATCAAATTCATTCTGACTCAGGACAGAATTTAAATATCTACTGCTGAGTTTTTTCCTTCTCTGTAAAAGCCACAAGTTCACTTTCTTATCTTATCGGTGTCAGTCTACAAAATATTTAATGAGAACATTTACAGTGGGCAAAGCTCCCACTGGAAAGGACACAACTAAAGTGAACGATGCATGAAACACAAAGGTATATGGAAATAATTTAAGTGTTTCATTTCCTAGCCAAGATAGTAGGGTCATAATTTTCCATACTATTATGAATTCTGTAGGTGAGCAAAACAATGAGACTGAGAATTCTGTGAGGGTTTTCCGGAAACTTTCTTCACAGTTTTCACCAGTGGATATGTAAGGAACTTTGGTCCCACCTCTGTGATTCTGGGGCACCATTGTGGTCAAGCTGCTCTGTGCATGATACATACTCTCATAGTACTACTCCCACAGAATCTATCTTCTTATTGTTTCTACATCCTATCCCTCTCTTTGGGGAAGTTAGGATGTTGTCTGGAAAATCCTGTGAATTTATTGGGGATCGGCATGGCGTCTGATTGCAGAATCAGGGCCCTGAGTATGATGTACTTGCTAAACATAGACTGCAGAAATGAGAGCTTACCAGTCATTGATCTTTTCCCACACGCCATTACTGAGAGGAAGATCAGAGTTCAAAATCCCCACTTAGGTGATACTGTGAAGCTGACAAGGGCTTCAAGGATTTCAGAGGCTGCATCCTCAGGCACTGGATAGGAAATCAATAGGCGCATCTCCTGTTACGCAGTAATGACCTCTGAGGGTCAACGCAGGAGTGATTATGATGGACGTCAGAAGAAGCTGTCACCCTCATTGTCCCAACATCACAGAGTGTTTGGGGGGTAAAGTTTCCAAGGGAGGCTTGGAAAAAATCTTCTTATGGAAAATAAAATGGATTATACGTGATGATGGGCGAGAGAGCCTCAGGCTCCCCTTCAGCCAGATATTTAACTATACATCTAGCTTTCAGCAAGTGAGTAGATTGACTGGTTCCTTTTTTCTAACATCATCTAAAGAGTCTGTTGCTGTTTTGGACGGTATGTTTCAAAGTTTTCTAATTGTAGTTTATTCTCATCATACTAGTACCTAGAAGCCCCAGCCAAGGTAGGCACCCCAAACCCACTGTTCAGTCACACTAATAACAGCCAATCTCTTCCCTGAGAGTTGTTTGTAAACAGACAAAAAGTTGGAGGAAAGGAGAATTAATTATCTTGATTTTTATGGATGGAGAACTGAGACAGATGATATGTATGTCTACACTGCAATAAAACACCCACAGCTGGCCTGTGTCAGCTGATGTGGGCTGAGGCGCTATAAGGCTACAGTGTAGATGATTTCTTGGATTGGGCTGGAGCCTGGGCTCTGAAATTTTATAGCCCTGCAAGCCCTAGTAGCTGACATGTGCCAGTTGTGGGTGTTTCATTACAGTGCAGACATACCCATAGAGACTAATGGCTGATTCAACAACGCACTCAATCACCTGCCTAACTCTAAGCACATGGGGAATCCATTTCAAAATAGTGAGGATTCTACATACTTGAATTTTTCAATGGATTAAGTTTGACTTATGACATTTTATGCCCACAGATTTCTAATCTTAGCTATTCTAATGGCTGATTGCAAAAATCAGCAGATTTTGCAGATGGTGCTCAGTTTGATTACTGGATCTGTAAATACAGTATGATAGCTAGACTATCAGTAAAGTAGCAGATTTTCAGTTTGCATGGATGCCTAATTTTTAAAAAGTCAGTCCTGTATTGTATACCTTACATTATGCATATAACTATTCGGCTATACCTATCCATCTCATACCCACAGGTGCACACACACACACACGCGCGCACACAGAAAGACTGGTATGCTAGTTTTTCAATACAAAATAATTGGGTCATTGTATTACACCAGTGTGAGAGTCTCAACCTGGAAGGGATATTTTATTCACATTTAAGTGAAAAGGCAATCACAATTAAATGGATCTTAAAACTGGCTACATTGCTTCTGGATTTATTGTATTGTTGTTCAATATTCCTGTCAAAATCCATATGCCCTGCACTTCCAGACTAAAGTCATATATTTCTGTAAGCTTTAAGACTACTTATAACAATAGAAGTAACAATATATGTTCAGTGCCAATGATACATTCATGCAATTTGATTTTATCTAATGCATTGGTAGCAGCCTGAAAGAAATTATTCCAAAGTATAAATAGATTTCTTTCCCATGCATGCTTTGACACACTCTACTGGCAGGAAATTGCAATACTGCTTAGACCAGGGAGCCCAGTCCAGGTTAGACTTGATTCTGGGCCAATCTATTTTTTCTTTTCCATGTGCAATAATTGTTAAACTGGATATAACCTTTAGTCTGTTATCATTATAGTACAATAAACAGCCTGAGAGTTCAGAATTTACCATTCAAACTCTGACTTTAGTACAAAGTAATTTCATTCTTGTTTATTTTAATTTATAGATGTTTGGCTTAAAGTCATAGTTCGCCTAGGGGTGCCAAAAACCCTTGGGCCAGCCCTGGGTGCCATGTAAGGACTTACAGAATCAAGAGCTCTGGAAGATAAGTTTTTCAGGTTGTCAACATTTAAACTGTACTGGAAGGATGTGCAGAGCTCAGACGGGAACTATTAGGTTGGAAGGTGTTAATAGCTGCCATCAACCAGTTACAGAGATGGGTGAAGCAGCTGGCTCTGCTAACCAGATGTCAGGGACTCCAGGTATCTCTCATTTCCCCCTTTTGTTTTTTTCCAGTTTGCACCAAAATCAGTAGGGTTCTGGTGATTGATGGCTCACTAAATGAACATTTCTGATACTATTGCATTATAGACACGCAGACCAAAAGAAAGAGAAATGCCATTGAGTTGAGTATTAGATCTTGCTTAGCTTGGCCAGTAAGGAACCTTTGAGTCCTTCTGTCTGATATTCTGACAGCAAAAGGATCAGCTGGATGGTTTTAGACTAGTTTCCCCTACCATTCCTCTATATTTATGCATTTTTTAAAAACTTACTTTTTATTTATAACATCCAGTCTTTCATTTGTTGGTTGAACTCAAGATTACTGTCTAAAAAATCAGTGAAAACTTGTTTTTCTTTCAGGTTAGTTATTTTGAGTATTATCTAGGCAGGTGTAATTGAATACCAAATACTAGAAAGAGAATGGACCAAATTCAGAACTGGTGCAAACAGGTGAAGCTTCCATTGGAAGCAAGTTTATGCCCAGAATGAAGCAGGTCCAATATGATTTTATGTAATTCTATTATAATCTGTTATTGGGTCTTCTGTAGAGTATTTTGTCCACATGCTAATCCTCATGAAACCTGAGATGTGAGCTGCCTAGAAAAAAATTCAGATTCAATTTGAAGAAGACTGATAACTTTAAAGTCTAGGCATCTGTTGTATTTGATGCAACCCTATTTGGCTAATAAGGTAGCTCATATTTCTCATTGTTCTGTGGTGATACAATTAGAAGTGGCGGGGCATGTGGCATTCTCTGCAAGTTGTATTATCTAAAAGAGCGTGCTTTAGGACGACCTGGCCTATGAGACCTAGCTCTGGGGAGCAATTCATTGCTCAATTAGTTAAAGCCAAACTGTTAGAAGGATGTTTCATGTGCCTCAGGGGTATAAATACTACTTCCAACTGCATTACTGTCAGTTCCTTTTTGACCTAGGTCCAAGCAGGGAATAAACCAATTCATAAATGAGAAGAGGATGGATGAGTGTGCATCCAGAAAAAATAGCTTCTTGTCAAGGCTCAGTCAATCATATCCACTGAAGCATCTGTAGTTAACCTAAGGTCATTCCTATCAAATGGAGCTTTGTGGAGCTGCAACAAGTATGTTTCTCTAGATGCATTTGCAGAATGCTATTGTAGTGATAAATCTTTCTTAAAGGATTCAACTCAACTTTTTCCATCTCAGTGTTTTGAACTGATGTCATCTTGACTCTATAGTGAATGTTGGTATCTACTGTAAGCTTGCACTAAAAATAGATGATCTATTCAACATTGTGTACAAATGTGTTAAAGATTTTATATATGGGAAAGACAAGGATAAAAGAGGGCAGAATGAAATGATTACAGTCTAAAGATGTTTGGGGAAAAATGTTTAGAAATGTATTCATAGAAAACAGAAAAAAATTCTAAAGAAATCTGTAAGTGTAGACGCACCCTATGATAATATGCCTCTGCCCTTCAGATGGGATGACAACTGTGGCTGTTATAGGCCCTACATTACTAACAGCTAATGGAGAATCTCCCTTATGAAGGACTAGGTGACTATAAGGTTGATACAATCCATACTTATGAAATCAGGCCTTCAGTCTCACACAGGAAATGTGAGAAGCTAGGTAGCTGATATGTCTACAGGGCACTTGAGACATAAAGCACTGAATAAAGGCAAAGAACTATCATTATAACTCATCAAGATAAAAAGAGACTAGTTTCCTTTTTCCTAATTTTTCTTAGGTAAAAATTTATTTGGAAAAAAAAATCAGTTCAATAGACGTAGTATCTTCTGCACATAGCATTCAGCTGATCTGCCCTATGTTTGTTCTTCGGCCTTACGTTTTAGTTACTAGATGCTAAATATCTAATGCTTTGTTTCAAAGGATTTATTTGTTTTCAATGCAATAAAAGTAACATCAACTAGTGACTGTGGATGAGGTTTCTTGTGACAGCCATTTCATGTAGCCTGCCACCTTTAAATGAATGTCCTTGGTATGCCACACCTGTACTGCTAGGTAGGATCATAGAGAGACAAGGCGGGTAAGGGTAATATTTTTTATTGGACCAACTTCTGTTGGTGAGAGAGACAAGTTTTTGAGTTTACCCAGAGCTCTTCTTCAGGTCTGGGAAACTAAGGCTATATCTACACTACGACTTTTGCCAGTATAACTTTTCATTCAAGGGTGTTAAAAAACACACCTCTGAGTGACGTAATTTACACTGATAGAAGCGCCAGTGTGGACAGAGGTGGGTCAGTGGGAGAGTGTCTCCTCTGACATAGCTAACACCACTCTTTGGGGGTGGTTTAATTATTTTGACGGTAGAGCTCTCTCCCATCAGCATAGAGTGGTGACATACAAGTCTTCTTACAATGGCACAGCTGCATTGGTACAGCTGTGCTGCTGTCAGGGCCGTCCTTGGGGGGGGGAATGGGGCGATTGCCCCAGGCCCCGCGGTTAGGTGGGCCCCGTGCTGTCCCACTCCCAGCGGGGCAGTGCGGGGCCCGCACCATGGCCCCCCCCCCCCCACGGCCGCACTACCCGAAGGCAGTGGGGCGGGCCAGGAGCGTTTCCCCTGGTCCCTGGGTCAGCCCTGTTCCCCGCCCTCAGGGTGGAGCAGGCAGGCCCAGGGGTGGGGCAGATGTGGGGTCCCGTTTGTGGCTGGAGCCGCAGCAGCCTCGCCCGGGGCTGGCTCCCCACCGGCAGGCGGCCGCGGCCTCGGCCTCTGCTCCCCACTGCCCCCTGGGGCTGGGGCCACGGCCTCAGCTCCCTGCTCCTCCCGGAGCTGGGGCTGGGGTCTTGGCTCCCCGGGGCCGCAGTGTCGTCTCTCCGCTGCCTGGCGGGCGGCCTCGGTTTCCAGGGCTGGCTCCCGCAGAGACCGGAGTCCCTGGAGGCAGGGCGGGCTGGCCCGCTGCACTCCCCACCAGCATGGGGGGGCAGGGTCCTGCCTAGGCCGATTGGCCCTGGGCCCCGCTCCCCCCAAGGGTCGGCCCTGGCTGCTGTATGCTCTCTAGTGTAGACGTGGCTTAACTCAAAGCGTCACTGTTAAATACAAGGTTTGAACAGATTGTTTAGCATAAAGTTGAGATATTTCAAGAGCCATTCGAGTTGAAATGGCCTGTTAACACCCCACCAGTCATAGGGAGGAAAGGAAGAGAAAGGGTTGTAACTGAGGGCGGGGGGAATGGTTGGTGATGTTAGTAGGTTACAGTTTATTGCAATAAGCCACGAGTCCAGTGTCTCTCTTGAGTGTGTGATTTTTAGTGTCTGACAAAGTTGTGAATTTAGCTCCCAGGTCACCTTTTGAAAGCGCTGAGTAGGTTTCCTTTGAAATTTGAGGTATATTACTGCAAGCTCCAGTCAAAAAGCTAGAATCACTCCATGCAAAGAAATATGAACGATGTTTGGTCATTCACACAATCTATAAGAATCTAGTCACATCCTACACTATATCTGACCGATCAGTCCTCATGCTCCATCATCCAATTTGCCAGCAAACTGTGTCTCTGGCTACGTCTACACTGTAGATGGGAGTGAGCTTGCCATTCCAGGTAGAGACTAACAATAGCTCAGCTTGAGCTCTTAAAACAGAAGTGTGGATGTTACAGGTCAGGCAGCAGCTATCTGATTGCTGGGTTTTGAGCTCAGGTGACTACCTCAAGCCTCTGTGGGTGCTGCAATGTCCACATTGCTATTTTTAGTGCGCTAGCTGAGCTAGAGCGACTCTGTTTACCTGAGCTGGGAGCCAGCTGCAGTGTAGACCTACCCTTAGATATGTTCATTTAGAATGAACAATTCAGTTCTAAGTGTACAGGGAACAGAAATGCAGATGTCCGAGTTAGATGCCTTTAGTCCCAGTCAACTCCTTTTACATCCGTATAGCAATATATGAAAAGTCTTCTGTAAGCATGTAGATCAAACGGTCTCTAAAACACGATATATTCTTAATGTCCTTGATAATGTTTATTCATTTGAGTCTGGATTCTGATCTCACTTGGAGTAATTCCAGGAAAATTACTCTAGATTTACCCCTGATCTTTATGGAAACCATCTATGAATGATTCTGAAAGGAGAAATCTCACTCCAGAAAGCTTCTGTGAATTACTAATATCTGCAATACATGTAAATATTCCTTCAATTGTAGCAACCATAATAGATCTCTCATCTTCTTCAAAAAAGTCTGATTAACCACATCCAAACTGCCCCACATGTGCTTCCCTCATCCAAAGTACTGGTCTGATTATCACAATAATTTACTTTCATTAGCCTTTTTCAGTGTCATAAACCATATCTAGGCTTTCTTCATGTTGTTGCATGGTTACAATCTTAGCCTTTGAGCAGAAATCCCAGTGATGTCAATGAGAACCCCACATGCAGAAAGATCTGCATTCTTATTTCTTTTCCACTAGTGTAAATCAGGGGTATCTTCAGTGAAGTTAATGGAATTACCCTGTGTAAAACGAGAGCCAGTGCAAACTGAATCACACCACCTGTCTTTTCAGTTACAGTTTTTTTAGTTACAATTGGCAGGACATTTTATAGGTTGATCACGTACAAGAGTATCTCTTTACCCTTCTATATAAGGGAGTTATATGAGTGTTTGTATGAAAGAATAAATAAATAAATAAATATATCCTTTCAGCTCATGGTCAGACTATGTCATAAACTCTATTTTTAATCATTTAAAATCCATTCCACACCTATGTATTTTTTTAAATTTATATTTATATCTATTAGCTCTTCAAAGCTAATTGTCCCTAGGCAGGACCCATCATGAATTCCTGGGTTTGTACAGTTTTTACCATAATGAGGTCCTGATCATTGTGTTTGCAGGTACTACTGCAATATAAATCAATGTACTACTGAAAGTTTAATTAGCTTTTATTAGCTTGGGTTTATTTTGAACAGACTGTGACCATCTTGGTTTGGGTGCACAAGGGAAGAAGATGATGCAGGAAACTTTTGCCCCCTCATTTGTGTTCCAGTGCAGGAGTCACCTGCAGTCCCTAGGGGGAGTGCAAGAACTGCATAAATCTAGCACTACCAGTGGGTCTACACTTATTAAAAGGGATGGGAGAGCACCAGCCACCAGAGTTGAGCAGATGTGTAAGAAGCACACATTGTAATCTGTAACAAGTTTGTGGAGCACCAAGTGATAACAAATGCTGCAGATGGAAGCTTAACAGAATAATCACAGCCAGCGGCAGGAGCCGTTCATTCCAGGGAGCAACGTCTCTGTGTGTGTGTATGCAAGTGAGATCCCTGTTTTAGCAATGGGCTCCATATACATCTCTGATGCATGTTATTCTTGCATGAGAAATCAGTGCAAAAGGTCTGTGGCCAGCCAAAATATGAACGTACAGTAACATGACATAAATGTGTGCCCAATTTGGAACAGTTGGAAACTATTAATCACTTTAATCCATATCCCTTTAGCCCTAACTCTTCACTAACATTAATAATGGTTTTCAGTTTGCTACAGAAGAATTCAATCATGCAGTAGTCTATTGTAAAGATGAAAAATTAATCTGTACTTGATCCCATCTATTTTTCTATTTTGAAGTTAATTTCCCTCCTGAATTAAATTGAAGTGCATTATAGAATACCCCATTCATGACCTCTTCTAATATTAATTCTATTTAATGGCACAATTTAAAATGATATTTTCCCTAAAATAATCCCAAACAAGCCTTAATTATATAGTTAATGGTCATTTATGTAAATTTCTCAGTATTAGCAGTTTTATCACATTAAATTGCTCAGATTCTAAACTCTTTGTGGGTTTGTTCTGAAGGTAAAACTTCCTTTGACTTCTGGCTTTACTGACAGTTTCTTCTTTCAGAGCAGTGTGGGATCTAGCTTTATATATTTGTACTGTAATCCTGCCAATAACTCATATCCAAGCTTCCACTGAAAATAAGCAGCAATAATTCTTAGAAACCATGTTTTTTAAGCAATAGGCCTTCAAAATGCAGCTAACTATATTCATTTCTTTCTTTCTGCCATCAATTCTGGTGACAAGGTAATAGGGGCCCTTCAAGATTCCCAGTAAAGCTGGGGCTAGCTCCCTGCCTCACTCAGATATTTAGGATGGAGTAACCAGGCTGGTTTAGGGGCTAAAGTTTTGAGAGTGATCTCTCATTAGCTTTGTACCAGTGTAGTTCCACCAGAACTAAATGGAAGTCTTTCCTTTGAGTTAGATCAGGCCTCCAATGGACTGAGTTGTAAACCAAAATGTTCTGCTTGCTTGGTATTTTTCATTTTTATTTTGATTCTTTGGTACCTCAATCATTTGTTCACTTTTTTTCATATAACTCAGGCCTTCTGATGCCCAGAGACAAAGCCTTGACTAAAAATCTTACTTGTTGAGAGTCTTTTTGTTTTCTTGCTGAACATGCTGGCCTCTGCACCTATACGTGCTGTACTCCCACACTAATGTAGCATTATTTCTCCCCACCCCTTAAATCTTTCCTATTGTAGGAAACCTTTCACAGAACATTTATTTCCATTTTTTAGCTTGAAAATTTGATCTTATTGTAAGGTGGCAGATGAAGGTTAAACATCTTAAACTCTGAAGGGTCCAGCTAACTTCTGTTTCTACTGCAGATGCAATGTCTAAGCACGTGTATAGGAAGCATTATTCCTTCTGGAATTCAATGCGTACCTTATGCTCTCACTTTCTTCTGACAGTAGATGTAGGAGGAAGTAATTACTTATTCTGTTAGACGGCCTCCTAACCTCTGATGCAACTTCAAGCTGTCCAAAATGTCCCTCTTAGTAGGACATGAACTGTAGTCAAATATTGGATGATAAAGATTAAGCCCTCAGGGGATTTCTGTTATTGTTGTTGCAATAATGTATCACCAACCATGAAAGGATCTTTTAAAGCTACTCCAGTTTTTCCAAAAGGCCTCTGGTGAGGTAAAGAAGAAAAAAACCCCTCTTGCATTTACTGTCTGCAGGCAGTCCTAGAATTTGAGTTGTAGATTCATCAGAAATAAACAGTTTTCATCTTCCTGGGGTAGCATATTTCAAGTCCCTGATGAGATTTAACTGTTCTCACCACTATTTCAACCAAACTGTATGTGCTACAAAATGGGAGTCTCACCATTCTTGCAGAGCTTAATTCATGCACTTCTAGAAGAGGAGAACGGCATGATAAAAAACCTATTTATTTTTGGTATAAATAGGTCTGCTACATTAGCATTAGTGGTATACCTGAGATGTCTTTGTAGTGTTAACACACTACTACCAGCAGCTTTAAAATGCTCTAGCAAAAGCCTGTGCGCAAGACAAGAAAGCAATGTATGTAACTGTAAATCAGCAACATCAGATCCTTTTTTATACCATTTCTATCTAAAGTGCACAAAACAAGCCCCAGACTTGAATCATTTACTAAGCTAAATAATAAAACTGACATTCAGCCTAGTATCAGGGAAGCTCAGGCAATAGACATATCCACAATTCAATCATGGTCAAAATTACATATCTCCAAAATGTGCTGAAATGTAATGGAAAAAAGAAGGCTGGAACTGAACAAAAGCAGTGTCAGTTGTTGATTTCTAGAACATACAAAGATGGTGAGGATAAATGTGTTACTTACAAGTGCTGAGGATTTTAAGGAATGAAAATGGAGACCAGGAGCTGAAGACTGCCTGCCATGCCAGCAGTGTTGATTTGGAAGCGATGGACACAAATAAACGTTCAGCAAAGCTTAAAAAACTGCAGTGCAAAGCTAGCCAAAAGTGTCCATGTCCTTACCGTGCTGTGGCTGGCAGGCAATCCGTGTCTGGGAGCTTTCAGTCCCGCTAATCAGGCTCCAGGGATTTTGTTTGCAAGGGAGACTGTCCTTTAAGTGATCAGTGCAGGAAAACGGAGAAATAAAGAGAAATGAGCAAATTGTACAAGGCAAATAGCTGCAGGTCTTTAGCATGCTCCCTGCGTTTTCCTAAGCTGCGTCTGCAGTAGAGAAAATATGCCCAAAATAGCTCAGGCTGCCAATGACTTGCTGAAACCTGAGAAAGAATTGCTGAATTTAAAGATCTGTGTTGCAGTGGGTGTATGATTAAAATGAGAAACTGCTAGCTGGAGGAACCTGGGATGGAAGCACGTGCTTAAGGAGTAACTTGCAAGTTCACCAATGTCAGAACATAAACTGACCCCTGATTTTCCCCTTTCCCCCTTTAACACCAGTTAACCCTTAAGAATTCATTGGGGAAGAAAATTCAGTACTAGTGCAATGGGGGGGGGGGGGGAGGAACACAGATGATCAAAAAAGCTCTTTCAAACCCTATTATCTATGGTTCAGTGATAGCAAGTTAGAGCAGCATCCTGCTGTCTTAATTTCAAATTAGTCATATGAACTGATGTTATGCATAGGTCTCTGGAGGTGCAACTTTTAATGTATGAAAATCTCAACCGCATGCAGATTTGTATTTTAACAGTCTGCAGCAGGTTAACTAATGTCAGCCTTGTGCTGAGGCTAGTTTAGTCTGTTTGAATCAATGTTAATTTCAAAGATTGCATCAGTTCTGTTAAAATGATTCAAGAAAATATTTTGAATGGTATAAATGCCAACAAGCCAGAGGAATTGAAGGCTGGATAAAGATATAAACAGGAAGAGTGCATTAAATATAAATAAGGGGGATTTGTTAATATCAAGAAAAAAAACTGACCATAAGATCTCTTGAGCTTAGAAATAGGCTCCCCAGGCATTTGGTGGTAACCCCATTGCTTTGGACATTTAAAAGAGGACTGAACAAGACACTACAGAAAGTTTTAAGCTATACAGCCCTGTATTTCCAGGAGATGGATTAGAAGATCTAGTAGTTAATAATTTTCCTTCTATAATCAATATGGGTTTAGTCTTGGAGGGGAATCTCTCCTCCTCTCCCCAATCACTTGATGCCAGCGAGGATATTGGAAGATAGCCTGAAAAGCAGTAGTAAGGGCCCTCTTACCACTGGCATAGGGGTATCCAGGCAAGTACAGAGCCAGCATAGTGAGACCCACTTTAGGAGTATGGTGTATTAGTTGGATGGACAACCAGGGACCACTGAAGTAAGGCAGTCACTTCCAGTATCCCCTGAGGCTCCTCTACTCCTCAGCAGAGACTGAAGGGGCCCCTTGGCACATGGGAGGTGCACTATCTCCTTTCTCAGTCGGTACTTTCACTGATATCAGCGCTGGCACAGAAATGAATGAAGCCTAATAAGTACTCTGAAAAAGTCCCAGAGATTAAAGGGACTAACAAGAAAGCCTAGTGTGCTGAGGTGGCCAGGTTATACCATGTGGCTTTGGGGGCCCTATTCAGGTTACTTTAATCAGGCAAACTCTGACTGAATTATTGCTTATATCATGGTAACATCTGGAGCACCTGACGAGGATCAAGGCTCTGTTGTGATGGACACCGAACAGAGATGGGTGGGAAGTTTTAGACAAAACCATTTTACATCATTTTACATTCAAAACTGAGCTTGATAAATTGATGGAGGGGATGGTATGATTACACTATTTTGGAAATTGACTGATACTTGGCTACGTGTGGTAGATATACAAGTGGCCTAAGAGGGGAGGGTACAGGGGGTGGGTTCTGAGTTATTACAGAGAATTGTTTCTTGGGTAACTGGCTGTTGAGACTTGCCCACGTGCTCAGGGTTTAACTGATCGCCATATTTGGGGTTGGGAAGGAATTTTCCCCCAGGGCTGATTGGCCTGGGCTCTGGGGTTTTTTCGCCTTCTTCTGTAGCACAGGGCATAGTTCACCTACCGGTGAATTTTCTGTATCTTAAAGTCCATTATTCAGTCATAGGTTGGTGGCTTATTGCTGGAGTGGGTGGGTGAGGTTTTGAGGCCTGCATTTTGCAGGAGATCAGACTAGATGATTGTACTGGTCCCTTCTGATCTTAAAGTCTATGAGTCTAACAGAAAATGCTGATTTGTCAAAAAGAAAACTTTTTGTGGGAATGTACCAAGTTTGACAAAACTCTTGTTGGGAAAGATTTCTCAGGTACACAATGGACTTTCTGGTCAAAACTGAAGGGGGAAAAACAGTTTCAGAAATATAACTCTGTTGGATTCAGCTGTGTGGGACTCCATTATGAGAAGCCGCTCCCTTAAAAGCGATTCTGTAGCTGTGAGGCAAGCTTAATGGCACTTTAGTTTTAATACTTATGTTTTGATTGATGAGAAGTGATAAAGTACCACATTGGCAGACCTTCATATTTAATATATTTAATGGAAGTGGCAAGACAGGTAGGTGCCCTGACATTGACTAAACCATTGAACATGTAGGCTTTCAGTCAGAGTTAGTCCCTATACATCTGAGCCTCTTGTGGTGGCTCTTTTTTCCCTAAGGTGTTTGATCATTTTGTCACAGGGGGAAGTGTATATTGTTTCATATTGGCTAACGACTGTAGGCCTCACTCCCTCAGTGTAGCTTTGCTGGATAAGGACTCTGATTTGGCCCCTAAAAATGAGTCAATTTTTAAGCTGCTCCTTCACAAGGTTTGCTGAGGCTCCTCAAAGTATATATGAAACCAGCAGTATCAGAGAACAAAGAGCCAAGGTGGGTGAGTTGGACCAACTTCTGTCGGTGAGACAGACAAGCTTTCTAACCACACAGAGCTCTTTTTTCAGGTCTGAGAAAGGTACTTCCTGTGTGATGTGTGGCTTGAAAGTTTGGCTTTCACTCCAAGAGAAATTGGTCCAATGAAAGATATTACCTCACCCAGCTTGTCTTTCTAATATCTTGGGACCAACACGGTTCCAGCTACACTGCATGCCGTATCAGAGAACAGTCAGTCAAAGAAAGCCTGCAACCAGTCTAAAAATGAAGGGCAAACAAACTCATTTTGCATAATAGTTTCATAGCATGGGATTAAAGGGTTGGCTCTGATTCAAACACAGTGTAGTTTGTGTTCTGTTCAGGGACAGGAGAGAGGATGGGGGGTAGGAATCACGTGACAAATAACAGAGAGAGAACAGTAACTACAGGTAGAGCCCTGCGCAGATACAAAAACGTGGATCCGCATCTGATCTGCATCCACAAGAAATGGTCCACGGATATCCATATTGTATCTGCGGATATAATGCGGATATCCATGGATTTGCAGGGCTCTAACTACAGGGAAACTGGAGAGGAAGGAAGCTGAGGAGAGACAAAATATTAATGGAGTGCATGGGAGAATGCAGCATATAGGGCTCCCATTGACGCCACACCCTTTAAATGGGCCCGCCCTTGGCACAATACAATGGTTTCAATCTCAGGAAAAACAGCTTCATGCTACACACTAGTTTTGTAAAGTATGTGAATCCAAAAAGGCTCACTGGAGTTCACAAGTCCTCATGCTCCAGAAGATTTATCACTCCCCAGCAAAACTAAAACATCAACCCCTCCACTCATTAATAACTCCCCACTTGCACCCTGGATAAGAAAAATAACAATTATTATTATTAACAAAATAAAATGTAAAAATAAAAATAAAAGGAAAGTAACAATTATTATTATTATTTGGTTGTGTTGGGACAGGTATCACCAAAAGACTGACGTGTCACTATTTGATGTAAGTTGGCCCTTTCTCTCCCTGCGTGGATTACCCGTATTGCTGGTAGCAGCACAAGGGTGACAAGGAGAGAGCAGCGTTCATGGGACTGCCATGCCTCCTTTGCACAGGTCGGTGAGCAGGAAGAGGGCGAAGCCTTGACTCTGAGCCCATCTCAGTGTGCCTACCCATGCAGGCAGGGAAGGAATCCATGCCAGATATAGGGCAGGGTAGATTACTTTCTCCCATACCCTCCTGGAGCAAGGTGGGACTCTCTCATCAACTGCACCTATACTGTGTCCCTGATCCAGGGTTAGTGGCAAAAACACAATTGAGCCCTGTTATGTATTTGTACAGTGCTTAACCCAACAGGGATCTAGTCCTCCATGGGCTCTCGGTGCTACCGGAATATGGCTGCATTCCAGAATCATAGGTCTTCAGTGGGAAAGGCCATTTATCTCATCACTGGGCCAGTCAGCAATTCCCACCCATTGATCTCAAGTGTCATGCTGGAAACTGGGGCAGCAGGCAACCCTGAAGTCGACTGGCCTTGTGTTATTTATGGCTCTGTATAACAGGAAAATTGTGAAGTGCGTCTGCTGATTAGCCGGAAAATGCAGACAAAAGTTACATTTACCTTTGGTGAATGAATAATTGTGACTCAGCCACATGGCGCAGCATTCATCCTCCGAAGAATGGCAGCAAATCCCAGTATAAATCCATTACCTGAATAGATTACATGAGATGTTTCAAGGCCAGCACAACAAACTCACTGCAATCTAATCCATACCTTTGCTCTGCCCATTGTAGCAGCAACCATTATCATATATGATTTTTATGAGCTGCTTTGGAAGGTATTAATAAAACTCCAAAGTAATAAATAATAATTGAAGGATAATGCCATGTAAGGTACAGTTCTAGTGCTGCAATCAGTAAAAGAAGACCATAATTAAAGATTAGTGCCTGTGCTACCAGAGCGACCGTGCATTTTTAAACAAAGAAAACAAACAAAAAGAATTCTGTGCCTAAAATGAGCTGACAAATTCAACCTCTCTCTGATCATTATAAAGATGTTGCTTATGCAACACGGTAAAGCATCATCTGACCTTCATCAACTGGAACTGATCATTCTACCTACTTCCATTAAGCTACACTAGAGTGGTAACTGAAGAGAGACGAGAAAATATGGCTATGTCCACACTGTCAAGTTAGTTCGAATTAAGGAAGCTTAATTCGAACTAACTAAAGTCATGGCTACACTAGGCTTTAATTAGTTCAAATTAAGGGCTTCCTTAATTCAAACTAATAACTTCGAATAGGGTATTAGAAGTAAGGGTTAATTCGAACTAGTTAGTTCGAATTAACCAATGTGGTGGCCATGTTAGTTCGAACTAATTTCTTAGTTCGAACTATCCAGCCCATGGAAATCAATGGAGATCGCTAATTCGAACTAAGCAAGTGCCATGAATGGCACTTACTTACTTCAAACTAATTTTTTCTAGTTTGAATTAAGTCAGTTCGAACTAACTAATTCAAACTAATTTTAGTAAGTGTAGACATAGCCTATATGAATTGTTTGAAGTAAGGCTTAGGGTTTTTTTAATCTAAAAATAGCATAGGTTTGGCTCCACTAGATATAAGTAAATGAATCTTCTCTTATTCCTTGTCAACCACAAAGAATATCAGGTACAAATGATCTTTGTCTAGTTTAATTTATAACTTTGCTATCTGATGGCCCACTGTATGACAGGTGTGTTTTATTAATAATGTGTAAATCCCTGCATTTCAGTGTCCAGTATTTTTTGAGAGCAATTATTCTTGGCCTATAATAATTGTTGGTGGATTGGGAAAATAAAATTCCAGTTAGTTTCCAACCAAGGAAGAAAATGGAATGAGGAGATTAACATCATTTACCTAACATCACTGGCCATTAATTATGGAAAGACAACAGGGTCCTGTGGCACTTTTAAAGACTAACAGATTTATTTATCGCATGAGCTTTCGTGGGAGAAAATCCCACTTCGTCAGACGCTTTGATGGGTTTGTTAAGGAAATATATGATCAGAGCAGAGCAAAATCGTGGTCCTATTGAAATCAATGATGAATGTTACCTACTGCTTTTCCAGTTAGAAATTCCAAAGACTTGCTGATTATGCCTCTTGGTCCTTTGTTAAGTAACTGGGTGGATTGTGAGCTTTTGAGTGATGTAGATACAGCCGGATCACTTCACTAAGAAGTTCTGGAGTGATGACCAATCATCTTATTAGAAGGATACTATACTTATTAATAAATGTATCTTGCATTATCAAAACCAGGTCTACAACGTTAGGGGAAAGGCCCCAATCCTGATTAAATTAATGGGAATTGAGAGAGCACAATACCGTGTATTGGCAATATCTGACCTTTGCGAATGTACTCCTGTGTGGTGAAAAGCTATTCTGCCTGTAAGAAAAGAAGAGCAAAACCCATAATGAGAGCCTCCTTTAGTCAATACCCAGTGAATTGCTTAAATAATGCCACCTGCTAGGTAGCAAGTCAGAGAAAATATCTTCTGTTGTTGAAAGAAAGCAAGAAGGAATCCTGGATTAAGATATAGCCCCAATGCTGATCCCACTGAAATCAATGACAAATTTCCTACTGATTCAGTGGGGGCAGGATGAGATCCTACTCAGTAGCAAACGTCCACACCCTAAAAACGGATGGAGTTCTAGTGCATCTTCCTGGTGTGACTGAATTTGTATATTTCTCATCCATATTTTCATTTGTTACAGGAGCAAAAGGTGGTAACTAGGGTCTACCCAAAGAAACTCTTTAATTAATGATGGACATAATCTTGCTTCTTCATTGACACATCAATTACAAATGTCCTGCTCCAGAGGTGCGTTGTTGTATCAGATGATGAAGCACTGAAAGCTAATAAACAAACCCATTCTCCAATGCTGAAATTTTGCTGGATTTAGATAGAAATGTTCAGTCTAGTTGCAAAATGAAACTCATTAATGTTCAGAGCATTTCTGGTGACTAGTTACTCTGCTGGCACTAAATTAAGGAATCAGCAAAGCATTTTTCAGCAACTTTAACAGTGGTAATCAGGCAGGATCTGTTGAGTGAAAACAATAGGAGAAGTCCCTGGGGTATTTAAAGGATTTTCTCTATTTCAATTACTGTAACAAATCAACCACTGCTTTTATCATTCCTTTCATGCAATATGCCCCCAGGCACTCTGCATTGTATTAAATGGCAGCTCAAACACAATATCTAGAAAAATGCCAGATCAGAAAGCATAAACTTTTTCCATTTGACTTCTGAAGTCTCCATTGCTTAGCATTATATGCGAGATAAACATCTGATTGAAATGAAGATGATTTCTTGTCATTGTATTGTTTATATCCATAATGCAAATATGGGTGTTCTTTTAACTCCTGATAAGTATCTGGAAGAGCATCCTCAGGATCCTTCTTCTTGTTTCAAATCCAGCCCTAATCCTTTATCCCCACACAATTCCTTTTTTTTCTTTTCTCATCCATTAGTCCTACACTATCGTTTTTTCTTATTTAGATTGCAGACTCTCTGGGCTGAGTTGGATGAGTCTGATCTGTAAAGCATCAGAGAATCTGACTGTGTTGTATAAACCTTTTATAATGCCTATGACTTGATTTCCTATAAGAGTGGTGATTTGCAGTCTCTATAGAATCCAGCATAATCATCTGAAAAAAAACAAACCCTAAAAGAATATCACAGGAAAAATAAAATTCCCCACTTGGCTCCCAAAGCACTGAGCTTCTCTGTGATTGCCACTGCAGTTGTACTCAACCCCATGTTGGATCTGTTTCAAAAATCCTAACGCCCTGCTATGCTATGTCTGGTTAATGACTAGCTCCAGAGATTTTCTCTGGTGATCGTTACATGAATTGCCAAGAAATCAGCTGCTTCAGCAATGTCTGGTAGCAGACTGTGTCAAAGATACAGCTTGCTTGTCTGAGTTTATAATGAAACATATTATTATAGCAATTGCCCAGCGGTAGGAAGCTGATACACACCAAAGCTGCTTGGACTGAGCAGTCTGGGGCTGCCTCCCAAGCAAACACAGCATGAGAAGAGATTTCTATTTAGTCACCAAATATCATAGTCCTACATATGTTGTGAGGATTTAGGTGAAGCCTCACAGTATATTTATACTATATTGTGCAACTGTGTAAACTGGAATAACACAGTGATTCAACCTGAGAGACCATTATATAAAACTTAAATATAAGAAAAAATCTGAGCAGAGTGGGCCAAATTCTGCTCTCCTGAATCAGACAGTAAATCAGAGTGACTCCACGGGCTTTAACGAAGGCCTGGTGTGAACTAGGAAATTAGGTTGGTATAACACACGCCTAAATGACGCAATTAAATCAAGCTACAGAACTCTCCTGTGAACCCAACTATCGCCTCTTGAGGTGGAGTACCCAGGACCGGATTAATGCAGTTATAGGGGCTGAAGTGCCTGGCCCTGGCCCAGAGCAGGGCCCTGGGCTCCAGCCCCTATGGCTCCTGCAAATCTGGCCCCCCACCCACCATCTCGCTCAGCCCCCCATGGGGGAGGGGCGGGGGCTGTGCTGGGAGCAGGAGAGCCCTTGCCCTGCTGGTGCTGGGGGGGGGCTGTGGCCCTGGGCCAGAGGCAGAGGCGGCTTTTGGGGTAGGTGAAGCAGGTGCACGCCTAGGGCCCCAAGCTGTAAGGGGACCCCTTGCCTGTCCCAAAAGCCGTGTCTGCCTCGGTTGGCAGCAGGCGGAGGAGCTGGCCCCTGTGTCCAGGGTTGGTGGGGGGGAGCTGGGGCCAGCAGTGAGCTGGGGCTGCGGGAGGGGCAGGACTGGGAATGGCAGCAGGGAGCTGGGGCTGGCGACAGGGGGCCCCTGTGGGCCTATACTGGGCCCCACAGCCTATAGGAGGCCCCACAATGTGCCTTCACCTAGGGCCCCCAATAGCCAAAGGCCACCTCTGGCCAGAGGCTTCCACCCTGCCCCTGGACAAGCTGAGCTGCCCCCCTCGGGGTGGGGTGGGCCGGGCCAGTTCTGTTTGCTCTGGGGTCAGGACCAAGACCAGCTGGCACACAATGTGGCTCCAGCGCAGACTTCCGGGGTCTGTGGCCCTGGTGGGCTGCACCAGAGGCCGTACAGCTCCAACCCCCAGAGCGGAGTGAACAGGGTCAGTCTGCCCTGCTCCCAGGGGTGACCCAGCCAACTCAGGGGTGGGGTGGGAGCGTGGCTTCTGGCCCCCCAGCTCTGGCCCAGGCAGATGGGAGGCTGGGGCACCAGGCTGGGGTGCCCAGGCTGTGGGGTCCCCGAGGCCCCTTAGTCTGGACCTGGGAGTACCTATGCCAAGGGTTGAACCCTTCCCGTTGGCGTAGGAGCATTATGGCACTGCAGCTTGCAGTTAGGATACAGCTGTGTTTGAAGTAAAGACAAGGGCTATGTCGCTCTGGATTTACACCTGTGTAACTGACAGAGGAATGCTGGTCAGTCGGGGCGTAGCTACATAATTTTGTTTTAGTTTTCAGTGGTATCAAATAAAAGATATCCTTTCTGGGAGTTGCAGTGAGTTCCGCCTGTTCACACACAGACATTGACGCGTAGGGTGAGGGAGTGGGGACTCAGTTCTGTTTTGAATTGTATTAGTATAAATCAGCAGTAATGCCACTAAAACGAAGCAAGTTGCAGCATCATGCCCAGTGCTTTCCCTTGGTATGACGCAGCTGCTAATGTCTGACCGTTTAGGGAGAGCCATGCTACTGCGGTACAACTGTTCTTACACTCCTCCCTACTTATCCCTGCCCCCAAAGACTGCTTCTTACAGTCCTTCTAAGCTGTTTCAGACATTTTTCTTCTTTAAATATTATATTTTTTCACATCTATTTTGCCTGCAGTCAGATTATCTCAATATGGTGTACACACACTAATGAATTCAGTGTCACAAAAGCCCCTTGTGGTAAGGAAGTATGGGTTTTATATCAAAGTGGAAACTGAACAGAGAAGTTCAATGACTTGCCAGAGGTCAGTAGGATGTCCATGGCAAGACCTGCTCTTGATTCCCAAACTTATGTCTTATTCACAATCCATATGCCTCCATAGGTTCTTAAGCATGTACCTTTTGAAACTGGAAATGAGAATATCAGTCAATCAAAAAATATCTGGGAAAAAAAGTTTCCAAAGGTGTTTTTGACTGTAACATTCCTCTGGAATTCTCCTTCTCTTCTAAGAGTTGTCATTGCCTACTTCTTTCAACCCTTTGTGGGCCTGCCGTGTCGGATCTTCCTTGCTCTGCAGCAGTAGCTGCCATATCTACCCATTGTTTTGCCAGCAGCTCCCACATGTGGACATTTCTGACACCTTTCTCTTGCTTTCTTCTGATCATATCGAGCCCTAGTGTATTCTATTTTGTAGGTTTTGATACCACCACCTCTTTTTAGGAACCCCTCTCATCATTTTCAGCCTGATTCAGGAAAACATTTAAGCAGCTACTTAAAGTTAATTATGTGCTTAAGTGCTATGGACTTAAATGGGATCTATTATTATTAATTATTTGTGTTTATTGTAGTGCCTAGGAACCCCATCATGGAGTAACACCCCATTGTGCTAGGTGCTGTACAAACAGAACAAAACCACAATTCCTGCTTTAAGCATGTGCTGATGTACTCTCCTGTTGGAATGCTGAATTCAGGCCTTAGGACTTCTCTTCAGTACTGGCTCCTGTGTCTGTCTCCTTTGACAGACTCATCCCTTTCCCTGGCTTCACATTTCACCATTCGAGGCAAGATCCTGGGATCCTGTTTTGATCTAGTTTGGCAATGCCTCCATTGCCCTGCAGATTGTTTCCTCTAACATGAGTTTACCTGATCTGCAAATTGGCCAGTAGGGAGTGATTATAAAAATAAAATAATTATTTTCCTCTGGTCCTTTCTCACGCAAAACTCCTGCTGACTCCAGTGGCGGAGTTCCCTAAGCACTGTAGGTTCAGACTCAGATATTGGCTGTATGGACGATTATCACCAAAACATGAACCAATGTGGGACCCCAGTGTTCTAATTTGAATCTTCTAGTTAAGACCGCCGGTATGGCTAAGAAGCTGGACATTTTGTTTAAGTACTAGCAGCTACCACTAGAGAAAGGAAAATATGTCAATGACATTTTAAGAAAGTGCCATTTGTTAATAAAAAACCTCACACTGGAAGACTTTTGAAAAAAACATTTAAAAAGACATTTAAAAAAGACTCCACACAGACAACATCAAATCTGTTCTAAGAACTCTTTACAAGGTCCCTGTGGTCTGAGTAAAATGTCTATACTAGAAAAGTTAAGTCAACTTTAATAAAGTGGATTAAGTCGACTTAGTCAACTTTTTTTGTTAAGTCGACCTAACTACCCTTAAGTTGACTTAAGGGTTACTCCATGTCCACACCGTCCTTAAGTCTACTTAAGGAGTCGACTTAACCCTTAAGTCAACTTAATGAGTGGTAGTAACAAAGTTGATTTATGCTTTCATTAAGTCGACTTAAGGAATTCCTTAAGTTGACAATGAAAGCCTAGTGTGGACGTGGCTTAATTTAAGTCGACTTAAGCCTCCTTAAGTCGACTTAAACTGCCAGTGTAGACGTAGCCTTTTAAAGAGAATCCTGTTCAGACAAATAGAGGCAGATTGTGGGGTTTGAATTTGCTGGTTTGCTCCATTCAATATATTTTCCACTATAACTCAAAGCTTTTCAGTATCATTGCTTGTAAATCACTTTCAAGCCTTTATTTTGGAGGGGAGAGTAGTAGTGGGCATGAAGTTAATAGAAATGCTTCAAGTCTAACCTGAAGTTCTCAGCAGAAGAAATAAAAAATGTAATGTAATATTAATTTTTAGTTGGCCAGTGCCCATATGGCAAATTTATACAACAGTATTTTATATGGCTGACAGTCTTTACAAGACCTGGTTGAGATGATCTTGCGTGGATATAGATTTACCATCATTACCTCCCTGGTCCTCTGTTTAGTTCCTTCATTTTCAGAATCTTTCTTGCATTATCTTTTTTCACTCATCTGATATTTCATATTTTGGACATACCGGACAGAGTCACGACCCTGGTCAGGAAGCATAAAAGCCGCAGAAGCCGCCTGCATCTCCTGAGTGACTATTCCCCCAGTATGAATGAGTTTACAGCAGGTGTAAAGCGGTATAGCCAGCTCCTGTATCATTCCCTTGCAAGCACAGTACCGGGGCAATATGAAGGGATGGGAAGGGGGTGTGCCTTAGTGCATTGGTTTTCAAGCTTTTTTTCTTGGGACTCAGTTGAAAAAAATCATTTATGCCCGCAACCCAACAATTACATCTTTTAGCAATGTATTCCAGTCTTTCGGCTGCGGCAGCAGGGGGCACCGGGACCCAGTACCTGAGGATCGGCGATCCAGTGCTGAGTCCTGACCCCTGGTTTGAAAAGCACTGCCTTAGTGTAGGCTATGCTCTGGCTGTCCTAAGATAGTAAGAATGTCTTTGAGGGACTAGGGTTAGCTGATGCTGTGGCAGCTCTAATATGGGTTGAAGCAGTGCCAGGCAGAAGGTCAGGGAACCTCACGGACCTGCTTGTTTGCCCTGTAGCAGATCTTGGCTACAGTAGATGTCTGGCCGTAAGCTTTCTAAGGAAGTGTACCCAATAATACACAATCTTCATTGCCCAATATAAGTAAGACTTTTATTGATTATTGTCCCTCCCTTTAGTCTGGATCTTCATCATAACATCATTCCAAGGAGCAACTCTGCTTCATGCTACCCAAGAGCATCATTTATTGTCTCAGTGGCATCTAGCCCACCTTCCTTAACTCTGTAATACCTAAAGCAATTTCCTTGAAATGGTTTTTTGCAGATCAGGCTGTGATTTACATGGCTTTTTTTTTTTTTCATCAGGGAAGCTGCTTAATCAGAAAATTTAATTATGTTTCTCAGTCTTCATTGGTTATGTCACTATCATTTCATCTTGGTCAGTAAGACCAACATAATAGATACATTATTTTTGTTTTTGTGTTTTATAAGCGCCAAACTATTGCTTTCTTATTTCCATTTATGTTTAATTTCTACTGTCACATTAGAGAAACCCCCTGCTACTCATGAGATGATCAAATTTCTCTTGCTGTGAGTGGTTTCTCTGTGATCTTCAAATATTTTCTCACACGGCACTTTAATCTGATCACTTTTCTAGGATTCCTCTTAAACTGCTAGACCTTTCACCTCCCGTGGACAGACTTATCTCACCAGACTCTGGAGAGACTAAAATTTGAAGCATGCATAATGGAAGGAAAGATGGGTCTGAATTAAGCCCTCCTCCTCTTCAGTGTGAACACTCTTGAATTCTGGGAAAGGTCAGTTTTGAATCCATTTTGGGCTTAGGCTCGTTTCTAACCAGAAAAAGATTATCCAAACAAAGATGAGCCTTTTCCATGGTTTGAACCTAAATTATATATCAGAATCCTATTTTCAGTTTAGGGAGCCAATCCAGAAAAGCATATTAATACGTGCTTAACTTGAAGCACATTGTGATAGGGTGGGCTTACCCTGCACCGAAAGAGTTAACCACCTATGGACAGCGGATGTCCTGGCCCCTAAGCTCTGCTGTGAATACTCCAACTGGTGCCATAGGATAAAAGGGAGCAGCTTAGCTCATTCAAGACTGATGCCTGAGGAGGAAGGACATTTGCTGGAGGTTCCAAGCAGGGAGCCGCTTTGGTCCCCTTCTGATGGAACCAGAGGTTCCAGAGCCCTGAAAAGAAACCCACTGCCCCTGCCCGACTGCCTGGAGCCATACGTACAGGGAACCACCAATGCTGGGGAACCTATGGGCCTTGCTGAGACCCAGACAACAGTGGCCCATGAGGATGGTGTGAGTGATATCTCCCACTCAGGTTAGTGTGTTGAAGTGGGATCCTGGCAGACTTGGGTGGGGACCATGCCTGTCATGCACAGGGCCCTGTATTGGGATGCAGTGGAGTCAAGCAGGCCCACGTCCCCCTACCCTTTCCCTTGGGGTGACAGCAACCCCTACCTGAGCTTCAGACTGAAGAGGTGTCCAATTCCCTACCGTCACTACACAGTTGGCCCACCATGCCTGAGGGCTGGGGGTACAGACTGCACACAGCCCTGACTCGGGGCAACCATTGACTCTGGCCACTAGGCCACACAAGCCCAATTCAACAGCATCTGTTGACTCAGACTGCTAGGCCATACAGCCCTGACCTGAGGACAACCTTGATTCTGGTCATTAGCCACATAGCCCCTGACTCAACTATGCCTATTGACTTTGGTCACTAGGCTGAGCTGTCCCAATGATAGGACAGCTGCCCTGGCTTGGACCCTTTAGACCTACAGCCAAGAGAGACCAGTCTAGTAGTAGACTGCACCAACGGGGATGCCCTGTTCCACCCAAATTTTCCCAATGGGGGGAACGAGGTGCATTTACCTAGTGACACATGTGAATAGTCCAGGCCTCGACAAATCTATGTGTCTGGTTGTCATAACAACTAGTTTTAGTAGGCTATCACCAGCTCCACTGCAGCAATGTAATGGAGGAGCGCCCTCTGGTAACCAAAAGTAAAATTGCTGGCATTTAGCTGTGAGCCAATTTTGTCCACCCCTGGAATAGTCCCATTGACTTTAATACGCGCAAGTTTAAAGTTAAACACATGTTAAGTGCTTTGCAGGCTCAGGCCATAGTTATGTCTAGGGTCTGGCAAATTTCAGGATGTTGGTGCTGTGTGAAGATGACAAACTCATGAAGGCAAAAAGTCACAAATGTTTGTTATCTTAGAATTGCTCTTCTTAGAACTGATGGTTAACTTGCCATTTTTCTTTCTTTTTTAGTTGTGACAGAGATTTTTGTTTTGTTTTCATTTACATGTTCATTCTCCCCATCCCTCACCTGATCCTATCGCTATTTGGAAAGGGCACATGCATCTGACTTTTAGATTGTAACTGAAGATACTGAATGCTGGGTCTTCAGTGTTCAGAGTTATCACTTTGTCCTTTATCCTGTGAATTTCTGGATACCTTTTGTGCTGTCGTAAAACTCGGATAGCTGGAACTCGGAGGGAATATGTGTAAGTGATGGAGAGGCTCGGAAGGTCTCTGACACTCGTTTTGGGGTCTAGGGCAACTGGACTGCGGTGTTCTACATCCCAAGGTAGGGTGTCAGACAAGAGGTCTGAGCTTAGGAGACTGCCCTGAAGTCCCAGAGCTAGAAAAAATGACTAGACTTTATACACATCCATTTGACTTGGAAGCATTTGAGATCCAGCAACTGAATCTATTACCAGCAGGCAGAGGACTGTAGAGATTGTTAAGCCAGGTGATAACATAGTGAATGATAGACTAGTTTGTGGCTAGCTTTACCAATATGTTTTGGCTGCTTTGGGCTTTCCAGTGATACAGAGCAGTCATAAACTTACCTTAAACCAGATGTATGTCTATTTTTTATCACCAGACTAGGATGAAGCAGCTTAAGATGGCCCGAAATGTGCAAATCTGCAGTCTATGGTACACATCATGGTCCTGATAATAGGTATTTTGTATGCATGAGGAGTAAAGCATTATGACCTTCATAAGCAAGGACTCTCTCCAAGCATGACTAATCTTTGATTTTCAGCATTACTGATGACTAGCCAAATATTAAAGTTACTGTCCTGCAGTCTTTCCTTACTCAGGCAAAAGTCCCATTAAAGGCAAGGAAGAAATTACCCTGAAAGAGGACTACGGGATGATGCCATGAACACAAATGTGTTGATAAAACGTAACATTCAAAACAAAACAAAAATCACTTTGAAAGGAAGGGAATTGTTCAGTTTGGTTTCAGAGAAACGATGTTACACTTTCTAAGCATTGTGTGTGCTTTCAGTTGCTAGAGGGCAGCATTGTATAATAGACAATAATGTGGGAACATGACATCTTAATTTCCATAAATATCTAATAACTTTTGAGCTGAAATGTAGTATTTTCAGAGTGTATAAATGGTTCTGCAGTTTTAACAGTTCTGAAATCAGCCATATTGTTAGATTAACTAATAAAGCAGTTCTCAGTTTGATTTCTGTCTTGGATTACTTGCTACATTTGTTCACCTCATTTTTCCCCATTCTCTTTTGGTTCATCACAAACACTTCAGAGGCATTATCTTGTTCATTTTCCTATAATATTTACAGTTAATGTAAATAAAGGAATTAAGGAATTAATTACTAGATTTCCTAATTCATTCTATTTTCTATATGAAGAATAGTCCACAATCAGTTTTTGTGTTTCCTCAGTAGGTGGCTTCCATAATATTCATGTACACCAACCTCAAGTCACCCAGTAAATTCTCAAAGCTCAAATTACATGGAACTGGTTAGATATATAATTAGTGACAAATTATATACTCACCATGTACAGAGTGAATGTGTTACTTTCTCATTTACCACACAGAGGAGTGCATCTGCTTGTTGTTACTACTATCTTACTCTTCTTTTTGTTGACTAATGCAGCATATGCTATAGTTGCATTCAAACAACGTGGAAATGAATGTAGAGTCAAATGTGGTTTCCATGTTTTTATGCACGGTGCTCATGAATATTTGAGCACTGTAACTTTATTAATACACTTACTCGTGAAAAGCAAAATTTTAGCTCAAATACTTGCCCCAAATAAATTTCAACAGTGAAATCAATGACTTGCAATTCATTCAGCAATGTAGTGACACACGGGAGGGCTTTTTAATGTGCAGGTTTTGTGTGGGTGTGGGTGGAATAACTTGCTTTTATGTTGGCACAAGAAAGCCATTCTTGTCAAAAGTGGCAACTGATTTTAGGAGCACAGTCTGAGATACCTCTGTCAGGTACCCAAATCAATGGCAACTTCTGAAGATTTGGCTATACCTTTATTGCAAACTTTTCTTTTCACGCTCTGTGGAAAGATAACTTTTTTGTGTGATTTAACACATGGCACAGTGGGGGTGGAGTGGGGTGGACAGTGCTTACCCAACTTTCACCAGCTGAAACTATCTCTTAGGCACTAGTCCATTGTTTAGGAAACACTGGAGTTAGTGTGTTCCAGTCACACTCCCTGCCTATGTCCCTAGCTGCCCAGGAATGTCACTTACATACTAGGCAGAGAGCACGTGGTGAAGAGACAGCTGTGGCTTTCTGCTGCCCAAGAAACTTCCTATGGGACAGGATCCCCGCTTCCCTTTTTACGGAAGCTTTAAGTTCCTTCATGCTGGTGTGATTCAAAGGGGACTTAACCCAGGCTGAGGATCCTTCTTATTATCCCAATTGAGTGTAGGGTTCCCTATTCCAAATAATAAACTGCTGTGCCCATCCTCATACTCCACAGATAGCATCTGTCTGAAGCCAGAGCCCTCTCCCTGTTTCTCCCTGCCCCCAGGCTGCCCCTCTTAAAGGCACCCCGTTAAAGCCCAAGGCCATATTATCTTTTCTTTGGAATCTTTACAGGGGCAGAGAAGGAACTATGTGTCCCCCCCAAGCCTCACCCATTTCTCCCTCAGCCTGGTCCATCTTCTCCTGAGTGCAGAGGGGCAAATCTGTGGGTGGAGATCTGAGGTCTGATCCCACTGAAGCCATTGGTATTATTCAGGATTGGGTGTAAGCAAGGTTAGAATGATGCCCACAATAGCACAAAGATCTCTGGACAAGGAACCAACTTGTAATAAACAACATAAAGTCAATCAGAACGTTTGTGCACAGGAAGTCACTGTTGGAGGAGCTTGCTGATTATCTTTCTTGTTCCCTTGTTGTTTGTTGAGGGAATAAAGCAATTACTTTGTAACTTGAACTCACAGTATATACTCGATTAAACACCAGCCAAACTGGCTAGAGCTGCCAATCCATGGCTTCATTTTTTAAAAAGAAATCTTTTTAATTTGTTTTTAGCAGCATGAAAATATACAAAAAAAATTTCTGCTGCCATTGTCTAAATACTTTAATTATAGCAATGTGTGTGCAGGCCCGTGATTAAGGTTGTGTCAGTATTTCCATTAGAGACCTTTATTTTATGGGTTTATTATTTGGCTGTAAAATTATATTTCAGGCTGCGGCACAGAGCACTAGATACTTATGGAATTAAAAAATATGTTTTCACCATTTTAAATTGAGTTAAAAAGTAGGGGCCCGACTCTGAGCTAGCACTGATATAGCTGCATTGAAGTCAATGGAGTACACTACACTGGAGTACTAAGTTAGTACTCTGGCTTAGCTCAGCTAGAAATGTGTCCCTAGAGTCTTTCCAGCATTGACTGGTATATAATTCAAACCATTTTTTATTTTAAAAACTAAAATTAATCAAGAGACAAGGTGGGTGAGGTAATATCTTTTATTGAACCAACAGATGTTCGTTGAATAAACCATACTTTCTTTCCCACCCTGTCTCTCTAATGTCTTAGGGCCAACATGGCTACAACACACTGCATGCAAAGTTCATCAAGTAATAAGTCCCTACAATGGTCTAATTACGGGCTGAAGCTTGCTCCCATTGAAGTCAGTGGAAATTTTGCCATTGACTTCATGGGACACTAGATCAAGAGAGTTGCTGGAAAGCACGCTCCCAACTGCAGTGCAGACATACTCTTAGGGTCAATGGGAATCTTTCCATTGACATCTGTGGGAGTTGAATCAAGCCCTTGGAGCTCTTTAGTACTTCAGGGTCGTAAGGAAGCTTGCAGATCATACCACAATTGCCTACTGCAGGTTTTCCTGCATCTTCACTAAAGCAGGTGGCATTGGCCACTGTTGGTGTTAGGGTCCTGAAGTAGATGCAACTATAGTCTGATCCATGGTGGCAATCCCTATATTCTTATGGCGACAATAGCGGACTTCAGTCTCCAGGCCAGACAATCTTGAGCCCTTTAGTAATGCTACAGTCTTATTGTTTTTTAAATCCATGCCTTATTTACAAGCTCTCAGTATGAAATTTCTTTTGATTGTTTGTATAGTTTTTTGTTTCACAACTAAAGAACAAAAAACACTCTCAGACCTTATTTTAAAAGCAGACTTTCTTTTCGAGGAAGCAAAATGCAGCCAAAGACACACAGTGCTGAATTAGTCCAATTATGCTGCATTCTTGTGGTTGAATAAGACACAAAGCAACTAAAACAAACTAACATAAACAGGGGAGCCAAATAAAATACTTACATTTATATAGTGCAAGAGGATCTTATGCTCTGGAATGTAATTCAAGCTTTTTTTTTTAAACAGACAGAACATAAAATAGCTCAAGGTCTATAAAATGCAACTCTAGTGTGAGCTCAGTATAGATTTGTCAGGTAAGAATTCAGCTAAAAAGATATTTTAAGATGACTAAATGTTTGTTCATCATGCAATGGATGTTTAACTAATCCAAAGAAAGGGTCACATAATCAGCCATGGCTCTCCATAAAGCAAGAGCATGTTATCTAATGAAGACTCAACACCAAAGTGTGCATGTGGGGAGTGGCAGGGGGAGAGAGAAAGAACTTGGATGTATGGTGGGGTGGGGGGGGGAAGAGAGAGAGAACTTGGGTGGATAGCTGACACACAAAGTCTACCCAATGTTGGAAGTTTGAGTTCTTCATAAAGAAAAATGAATATGGTATATCAGAAATGCAGATGTTTCTCTATGTATCTTTGCTACTGGGTTTTCTCATAGTCTTCCTATCAATTGTTCTGCAGGAGAGTTTTGGGACTTTTATGAAACAAATTTGATCGTCCCATCACTCTCCACCTGAATGTGCTTTGTGCAAAAGAAAATAAATGATGAAGTAGCAGTTGTATGATACAAACATAAAAAGAAATAGGAATGCAAGGTTGTAACACAATGTAAGGTAGCAAAAAGGTATTCTGGGGATTTTTTCTGTAGGAGGCAAAATTATCTTGCATAAATGATTTACCTTGGTTCCTGCACTGTTAGTTATGGTCTTCAGTGGTCTGTATTGCACTGGGTGGTGGTCACCTGAGAGCTGGTTGATCACAAAATTTTTGTTTCCAGCTGCAAACTTGAATGAAAAGAATCTAAAAATTTATTAGCAAAATATTTAATGTCACTGTTCCAAGAGCTGCAAGTCAACCCAGGGTATTCTGTGATTGTGAATGGAAGGAGTTTAGTTGATTGTCAATGAGAGGGAAGGGGGTAGATGCAGTCACAAATCTGATGGAAGATGAATCATCAGTTCCATTATGAAGTGGACCACATTCTGAAAAAACTTGAGAACCTCCTGCTTTCAAACTTTCTGTAGTGCCAGTGCCTACCTAGAGGGAAGAAGACAAAGGGGCAGTATTCTGCTGTCAGTTACTACAGTGGAAAGCCAGAGCACTGGTAATTTGATTGAAGTCAATGTATTTCAGATTACTCTACTCTGACTGAGTACAGAATCTGACCTCAATCTATATTGAAAAGGCAGATGTTAGATACTGCGGCTGCTAGGTTTAAATGTGCTTTTCATTTTAAATTGCTGAACTATCCTATCTTGCCCAAGACACAGTCACTGGGATAGAATCATTGTGGACTGTTTATTTGTTTTGAAACAGTCACCACAGAAAGCTTTTGTCAGGAATAAAAGGACAGTTCAGTATTCTATTCTGGAGCCTACATCCTGCATTTCTTAATGAGGCAAAAGCACCATTGATTTTACATAAGTTTTGCTTCCATGGGAATTTGGCCTAAGCCAGGCTACAGGAGAAGAGTCGTAGTCTTCAAACTTGGAACTGACTTTTGTTAGGATTTCCAAAATCACATACAGAATTTCAACATCACTAATTATTTCAGCATATCACAGCCCAAGAGTTCTCCTGGATTTTCTGGTTTTGTTCCCTATTCTTTCTCTTTCTTTCCATTCTCTCCCTCTTTTCCACGCTCTCTCTCTCTTTCTCTCTCTCTCTCTGAATCACTCACTGAGCACTCCTTTAAATTTTTGGCAGATCACATGGCAGAAAAAACTTAGTGAAAGGCTAAAACAAATCATTTGGTGTTATATTTTATTTAGCATTTTTTGTTTCAGACCAGGACTTGCATGCATTTACTGCATAAAATGTTACCATGCTTGAATTATTGCTTATGCCCTTTATACCAGTATTATGTTTTAATCCCTCTTCAGTTAGCTGGTCCATGTTGCACCATTTCCTGTTCTCGTGGTCGGTGACATCAAGTTTTATTTGTCTAAGGCCAAGATTTTCAAAAACGTAAGGTACTCAAGTTCATGTTTAGCCACAGAGACAGGTTTTCATTAAGTATTTTCTTCTAGAATCAGTGGAAGCTACTAAATTCGACAGGGGTAACTGTGTTAGTGTCTTTCAGTAAAACAAACAAGGAGTCCTGTGACACTTTTCAATATTAAGAATGTTAATTATTGCATGAGCTTTCATGGGTATAATCCCATTTCATCAGATGCATGAAATGGAAACTGTAGTATATTAGGTGAATACAGACATGCAGAGAAGGATAAGTCACAAAGTCAGTTCAGTCTTTTTCAGCAAACCAAACAAGTTGTTTTGGTTTAAGCAGTGTGGAACAATACATGAGAAGGTGAGAATGTTAAAAGAGGGGAAATTACCTGTGGTAATGGGTATAGGAACTGACTAATAGTAAAGGATAATTGTAGTAAATGAGTTAGTAATTACCAAAGGTAATTTTCCTCTTTTTTAACATTCTCAGCTTCTCATTTGTTGTACCACACTGCTTGAATCAAAACAACTTGTTTGGTTTGCTGAAAATGACTGAACTGACCTTTTCCAGAGAGCTAGCCAGATTAATCTACTGTGATTTACCCTTCTCTTCATGTATCTATACATCTAATTTACCACAAGTTCCAGAGGAATAGCCAGGTTAGTCTAGTACAACCAACCAAACAAGGAATCCTGTGACACTTTTAAAGACTAAATAATTTATTTAATGTATGAGCTTTCGTCCATTTCAGGCATCTGATGAAGTGGGATTAGACCCATGAAAGCTCACGCAATAAATGAATTTGTTAGTCTTGAAAAGTGCCATTGGACTCCTTGTTTGTTTTGCTGGAAGCTATTATGTGTCAGCACTTCAGAAAATCAGGCTACAGTACTTATTTAGATGCCTAATTATGAATTTAGACACCTAAAGTGTGAAAGTCTTGATACTCTGCCCCTACTTTAAACCACCAGACAACATTCCTTCTTTGTATTATGCATATAACTCCTCTTATTATGCTTTCCCCAATTAGATCATGCCTTTAGTTGTCTTAGATAAATTATACATACCATTTTTGTGGGGGTTAACAGAATATGCAGCATAACCAATGGCCAAAGAGTAGCCATGAGAACAGCTGGGAGTGAGGCTGTGGATTGCTATGTGGGAGTGCTACATATTCTATGAAAGGTAATGGAAAACTTTACTCTTCTGAATGTTTTGGTGTTGAGTAATTTGAGCTGCATGGCTATTTTTATTCTCTTCTGTTTACATTCTTGGTGCCCTTTTCTGATTTTTTAGACATATATGCACTTATCCTCCTGTCTCTAAAGGATTCTGGGTAGAATTCAGCAGAAACAAAGACATAGGACATACACATACAGATTAAAGGTTTGGATTATTTTGTTTTTTGGGATTATTATTTGCAAGAGTTCTGTATTCACACTGCTATTTTCTGTATTAATCTCCTTTGCATCCCTCACTGCTGTCTAGCCATGTGTACCTGCCTCCCAGTTAAACCACAAACCTGCCCTGGCTTTAACACCAGTCCACTGTAGTGAAGTCTTTAACCTTTTCCAATATTTTTGCCCTTTGTACCATGGGCACATACTAGGATGTGGGTGTAATTCTGGTGCCTAAATAAAAAAACCAGTCAGTCCTCGGTCATGCTGAGTTTATACTTGGTGCATGTGATTAAGAGGAAAAGAAAGGCGAATCTAAACCACCTTTCGGTTACTCAATCTTTGGCAAAATAGGGGCTGAAAGACTCTCTAGACTAAATTAGGGCAACGTCAGGACTGCTCTAAGTCATAGCAACTAGAGCTAACAACTGTGTCAAAGACCTGAAGGAGTGTAATATGCAGGAACATTGTTCCCTAAAAAAAAAGATTCAGGGCACAGGCCCTGCGCCTGGCCCCTCCCCCAGCTGCACTCTCCCGGGGCCCCAGGGCCCGTGCCTCCACCACCACCACCCCCAACAGCCCCGCTCTGCCCACAACTGCTCCCTGTGCCCTGGCTTCAGTCCCCCCAGTAGAACGCCCCCACAGCCCCATGGCCTGGGTCTGGCCTACCCCCCGTGGCCCGCCCCCACCCCCCATGGCACAGTAGCTCCAGCCCCTGGGTCCCTGAAGCCCACGCCATGGCTGCTTCCTGGAGCCCCATGACCTGGCTCTGCCCCAGCTCCCAGCACCCTGGCTCCCCAGGGTCCCCCCTCTCGCTCAGTCACCCACCCCCTTCCTATCCCCCATACCCAGTGGGGCTCAGCCGCACTCCGGAGGAGCTGCCACCTCCAACCACACACCCTGGGCCGGAGGAGAGGGAGGGATTTAAATTTCCCTCCTCCTCTCCTGCCCTGGCTACTTGCTGAAGGGGAGGGGGGGCTGGCAGCTCCTCTCACTGCTCGGGGCAGCAGGTTGTGTGCACCTGGCCTGCTGCTGGGGTATAGGCTGGGACACACAGGGCTTGTGCCCCTTGTAATGTGCTCTGTCCAGACCCTCCTATCTCATTATACCTCTCCCCAATTTTGACATGAACGGGGCTGGGGACAGATCAGTGACATATGACCAGCTATGCTGGCATTACACCATCCAAAGGTTTTCTCGTGTCATTCCTTAGTAACTTTCCATTTGCTTTGTTGGGACTGTGATGAGATACAAACCATATAACACATTATGGACAAGTGACCCATTTATGCTGGTAGGGGTGGCATGGTGGGGTGGCCCACCTAGCTACCCCAGAAGCATTAGAATAGCTTTTAAATTTTATAATTCTATTATAATCCCAGCCCATTGCTTTGTGGATGCCACATAAAAGAAGAAGTTGTTGCTTTGTGCTGCCTCAGATGTGCAAAGCAGGTGGAACAAGCAGGTGGAAGTGCCTTGAGAACTTTATATATGACCATGGAGATTCTGCTTCATGATCACTTAATCCAAGTTCAACCTAGGGAATTCAGGAGGCCTTTACTTTCTAATGGGCGTTTTCCTGCGTTTCCTATGCAGAATTCACTACTGGTGACACCTTTGTTTGCTTTCTTTGGGACCTTGAAAGAAATCAGAGAATCTCTGAAATAAATATAGAAAATGGCTAGTAATGAATTTATGTGTGTGTGTCTAGAACCCCCAGAATTTATTTGAGAACATTTCCTATAGCCTCGTAGATTAAATAGGTGAAATAATCATGCTATCTAAAAGATCAAACACATTGATATTTAATGGGTTAGGTTTTGTATATTTAATCCTGAGAACTCATATTATTTTCACCTAAATTTGTTATTTGAATATTACATGTAACACATTGTTTCATCTGAAATTGTGTTGGAATATTTCATTGTAACCCCATCTGAGGAGGTGGAAAGAGTTAAGAAACTGGCTTTCACTTAACCACCAATACATTTGGGCAGGCTACCTTAGTTGGCACTAGATCTTTAGTCTCAACATTAGCTTCAAGTTGGGACTGACTTCAGCATCCCTATATCAGGTATTTGGTTTAAATTGATAGTGCCCTATTACTTTTGGGGGTGACAGCTAAACAAGACTCCTGCCTTCCCAAAAGATTACATAGAGCTTATTAGGAATTGATGGTTTATTTGACATGATTTAATCAACCCAATCATTAGATTAATTTATGATTTGATGTTAACCCACTTTTTAAATTTTATTTGTTTATATGTATCTATTGATTTTGCTTGTTCATTTTTGTAATAAAATTGGAAAGCTGTGTGGTTTCAACATTTCCTCCCCAGATGTCGGGGTTCTGTATCTTAGGAGAACTTCAAGTGAAAAAGAGGCAACTCAATGACATACCAAATGA
This sequence comes from Pelusios castaneus, assembly GCA_007922175.1. Lineage (NCBI taxonomy): Eukaryota > Metazoa > Chordata > Testudines > Pelomedusidae > Pelusios > Pelusios castaneus. Next base: position 17,046,894 of record ML685771.1, read on the forward strand.
TGGCGTATAGATCTGTCTCTATTGTCCTGCTATATGTGGTTCTGGAACTAGAACTATGTTGGATTTTGAGGAAAAGTTGACTTAAGTATTGATCATTTCTTTTAATAAGCACCAGAAATTCCAGAAACACTGGAACTTACATGTTTGCCAGTCACCCTAAAGGCTGTCCAGTTTTCCATATTAAGTCTATTTTCCTCACATTTGTCACGGACTTTTTAATTTACTTAACTGACATCACCCATTTCGAGAACTGCTCGGTGTCTTAGGGTTTAAGATTTCCTAAAATCAAAGCCATACATTTTTCTTGAATTGTATGATGAATGTATTCTGCAATGTAGCCCTGTTATAAAAATAAATAAATAAATTGCATGTTTCTTTTCTCTGAGTTTTAACAGTTCACATCGATGGAGAACCTTTGGAATCTCAGGGAATCTGAATTTAGTCAAGGCATAAACTATGTGAAGCCCTTGTCAGGCTAGACCTTTGAAGAGAACTTTCACATCAACGTGTATAAGCAAAGTGTGTATGCTATAAGCATTTGAGCAAATGTTTCATATATTAGCATTTGACAGGGAAAGAATTTAGAACTGGTCTACTACATATAGGTTTTGTACAGTGTGTGTGACTTCTTTTACCAAAAAAGTTGGATTGGTACAACCTTTAGTGTAGCTGCAGTTACAGTGATATACTGGTGCCTTATACTGATATAGTTCATTACCCTTGACGTACAGGGCTCAGCCATACCAGCGTAAGCACATTTATACCAATAACAGTGCATTCACATTGGAATGGTTGTACCGCTTTAACTATACCAGTATAATTAGAACACTACAAATTTTGTGTGTAGACAAGTCATTACTCCAGATTAATGAACAGTGAGGCCCTGATTTCTGATTAGGACCAACTGTCTTGGACACCTTCCATTTTGACACTTTCCATTTTGATTTGGAAGCATATTATACACAAGTGTATCTGAGATATGTTTTTTTGCAATCATTTTTATTTTTAATTCTTGCTTTGTTCTATGACCAAGTCCTGAGCAGTTGTCCCTTATGAAAGTGGAAAAAGGCAAAAGAATCTGATAGATCGGTCAAAATCAGAAACTTAAATCCAGGATCCTTTAAATTACACAGCAGGTGCAATGTTGGGTTAGAATCCCCACATTCGACCCTCTTGCCATGACAAGGGTTCCAGGAAAGGCCCAAACTAAAGTGGCCCTGTTTTAAAAGAAGAAATCTTATGAGAACAGTCATTTTAGCCCACAGTAGTAGTTCCTAGTGGTTAGATCTCCCCTCTACATGGTATGTCCCTTTAAGGCTCCAATAGCAAAATATAGAGAGACCTAAAGGGAGAGGAGCTAGAGAAGTGGACACAAGAATGAACAGTGATTGTAGAAGGTTTCCTGTCACTGTTCCTTTAAGGGTCTGGGGTCAGGAGCCTTGGAGAGAGAGTGGGGAAAGGCATCCCTCTCACCAGTCAATAAAGAATGAACTGGGAGAAGGGGTCAATGTAAATGCTGCCTCTTCCCTCAATGAGAGGTGAACGTATAGATGGTTGGAAAAGATAAGGAGTGCTTGCAAGGCTCTGAGTTAAAAGGGAGACGCTGGCAAATCTCACTGGCTGAACTCTTCCAGCCTGAGGCTAGGACTGATTGGGGAAAATGGCCAGCTGGAGCAGTTGACTGAGACTCTAAAGTGTAACTCCAGCTCCAAGGAGGGAGAGCTAAGAGGTTCCTGTATTGAGAAGAGGGATACGGAAGCTGTCTGAAGTACAACTCAGCTCTTGGAGGGAGGTTGGGGCCTCCTGAACAGTGAAGGAAACTGAAGAGGACCCTTAGATGGACCTGGAGAAGGTGTGAGTTGGAGAGGCTAAACAAGTGAGTTAGCTCTATAGAGTGAGTGAATAAACTTGACCCTGGCAGGAGGGATTGAACTAAACTGGTATGGGTAACAGTTCGCCATCAGCACACCTGGGAATGCTTCATGCACCTGCAGGGCTAGGACAAATTACAAGAGAGTGTGCTAGTGAGTCATGTCCTTGTGACGGTATGCCAGCCTGAGTCAATCTCAGGTCTGAATATCACCTTCTTTGGCTCATACATCGCATGAAATGAACATGGAGATGAATAGTGAGTATGAACAGCAAATAGCTCTATTTCTAAAGAGTTAAATTAACCCAGAGCAGCAACTATGAAATGTGGACCCAATTCTCATTTAGACTAAGGCTTCTTTACATTCTTCTAATAGTGTAAAGGGTCCTTAAACTGGGATTAAGTATTATTTATTCTGCTCTGTCAGAGCAGAATGAAGAGGGCTTAGTGTATATAAGACACAGGCTCTACCCTTTCCCCTGTGATTATTATTTTTGGCATTGAAATGATTGGAGGAGATTTTTATATATATATATATATATAAGAAGACACTGTCTCAAAACACGTCATGTTAACAATTGAATTTGGTTCCAGAAGTTATTTATATTGATTTGTCTCTGTATAATGTTTTCAGTTTTCTAAAGCTCAGTGTCATAGCCACAACTAACAGCAAAAAAGCAAGTAACAGAGAATGATAGACTAGCTTATGAAAGCTGATGTCTAATATTTATTCACACACTGGCTCTGCTCCAGAGATGACCCTTTCATCTGCAGATACGCCTTATTCATGTGAGAATCTTTCCATCTTTATAAAGAACAATTGCATTTTGATTGTCTGCTTTGGGAATAACTGACAGCTGATAAAAAGCATAGTGTGCTCCTCTTGCAGTGTATGTGTTCTCTACTCTTTTTCATCACCTGAAGCTGAATTTCTTATATCCACTGTTGTCTGGAATTTGTGCAGCATTCCATCAAGAGAACATGGAGTGGGGAAGAGCTAGGCCTCAAACCAGCTTTATAACAATTGCCTTTTTCATTCTTATTCACTATGAAAAAATGTGGTAAAGAAGAGTCAAGGTGGCTGAGCAGAAGCATGTACTCTTTCGAAATATGGAATTTGGCAAATAAACTGAAATTTCCAAGAAATAGGAAATACTAACAAACATTAGGAAATACCCAGCTAAAGTAATACCTCCCACTCACGTCTACATGCTCTTCACTGTTCCTTCAATGGCAGGGATGGCAAAACCTACCACTCTAAATCCCAGACAAAGACAGCACTGCAAATTCTCATGACCTCAACACAAGTCTCATGTTATTTGGTGTGTTGTCTTTTTCCCCCGCCCCTGGAAGCCCCAGTTCCTGCAGCAATTTGGTTACATGAAAATTTTAGCTTTCATTTTTAAAAAATTCTAAAACCCATAGGTGTGTTCTACACTGAAAAGTTGCATTGGTAAAGCTACATCTCTGAGAAGGGTGAAAAATCCATGATCCCTGAGAGATGTAGCTACTGTACACAGTACTAGGTTAACAGAAGAATTATTCCGTCCAGCTAGCCTCTAAGGGAGGTGGATTAACTACAGAGACAGGAGGACACCTCTACTCACTGTAGTGAGTGCCTTCTATACTGAAGTGCTATAGTGGTGTATCACTGCAGCAGTCTAAGGGTAGATATAACCCTACTTGTGGAAAAAGCTTGTAAACATGAGTCCTGTAGGCCCAGTAACTAGAAGGCAAATAGAAAGAACGCAAATTTTATTTTTTAAAAACTCTGGCTCAAAACTGTAGCTCATGACTTGGAGGGTATGGTGGGATGACTTTTGAATGCGAGAGTTAGGCAATATTTAATAACTCTCACCAACACACAGTCTTAACTCTGGGAAATGTAACAGACCCTTCCCGTTCCCAATAATATTTGCCATTGTCTCTGCTTCAAATCAGTATTCCTCTTCATGTAGTCTCACTGTGCTTAATGTAGCAATATTGAGATAGGAACTACTTGCAGCTGATTGTCAGAGCTGACACTAGCTGCAGCTACTAACTTCAGAATATGGCAGTGAAAGCCTCTATTACAGGAAACACTCCTTTCATCTTATAGACTATGTCTACACTTGCAAGTTAGTTTGAATTAAGGAAGCTTAATTCGAACTAACTTAAGCGTTGGCCACACTAGGCTTTCATTAATTCTAATTAAGGGCTTCCTTAATTCGAACTAATAAATTTGATTGCTTAGTTCGAATTAATGGTTAATTCAATTCGTTAATTTGAACTAAGTCAAATGTGGCCATATTAGTTCGAACTAATCGGCAGATTGACCTTCCTGCAACTGAGTAATTCAAACTAAGCAAGTGTCCTACATGGACATGGCTAGTTCGAATTAGCATTCTAGTGGGGTCATGCTAGTTCGAATTAAGTTAATTCGAACTAACTAAAATTAGTTCTAATTAGTTAGTTCAAATTAACTAATTTGAACTAGCTTTTGTAAGTGTAGACATAGCCCTAGAGATCTTTCTATGGACTCTTACCACCAAGGCAAGTAACTGCTCAAAATAAGAGCTCTTGTCTATCATTTCTTGGGTGAGGCTCCTATTGAATTCAATAGGCATTTGATTAAGCAATGAGTACCAGATTGACCCCATAGATATAGTTTCAGCAGAGATGGAAAGTTTATTTTTCATAGATGTTCACAGCTAATGATGATATATGGTTGATAATAAAGAAACCTCATCGGCAGATGTTGGAGTGGGTGGATAAATTTTGATTTGGGGTTTAGGGAATTGGAAGCATCCTGACTTTTTTTTCATTAGTGTAATTGTGAAATGAGTCCAAAAACAGATAATGATTAAACGGCCAACACCCCTTAATGGGATGAAGGATAAGCATGAAAACTAAGCAAGGGGGTAAGTGAGACAGAAATGCATTGCCACTTTTTATTCATTCTTTGTATCCTATAGCTCATGCTGAAACCAAATTTTTTTTCCACAACTGATTTTTATGGCATCATTTAAAAAAAATCTGCATTCAGTGAGGATTTTATTGGAAACTCTTACATTTAGTATCATCAGAGATGTTCAATTTCAGTACATCTGGCTTGTACTATATTTTCCTTTTAACTCGTTCTCCTCTTGTCTCCAATGTAAGTTAACTGGTAATGAACTGTATTTAATGTTGCCCAGATCTTATACTGGGCCCACTGAATTTAGTTGCCAAAGATCTAGACTCCCATGACAGCAAGGATCTACCGTGACTATATGAATAATAAGAGGTATGAGGAATAATGAGACATAACAGAGTTCCTGTGGCAAGAACTCAATCCTTGGTTATGAGAAGACTTACTTAAGGTTACTCACATTAGCAGCAACCATCTTTATCAAAATGGAGTGAAAGACCCATGGGCTGCTTCAGGGAGTGGGGATATATTGCACGGAAATTACAGGATACAAGATCTGTCCAAGAACTCGTTAGGTTGAATATATTTGTTATTATTCAGTTATAAAAAAACTGTAGGTGGCTGGTCTCTCAGCTTCACCCCCATGGCTTGTGGATGGTGACCCTACAGAGGATTTTCAAACACTTCTACAGAGTACAATAATCAATGGAAAGCTGCCCAGATAAGACTTGTATCCTCCTGGGGGGGAGGAGAAATGACCCATCAACTTGTTCAGCTCTGTAGTACATGAACACTTTATTTTGGCCAACAGGCAAAGCAAAGAAATAAAGGTACCAGATTGTGTTTTGAAAAGATGCTCCTATTTAGATCACTCATTAAGAACAAATGGCTCCAAACAAGAGAATCTCCATAATAAAAAGATGTTGGCTGTTGGTGGCAAAAACAAAGATTTAAAAAAAACAAAAACAAAAATATTGGCTTTCTGTATATGCAGAGATTCTTGACTTGACCTCCATCTCTGTGTGTTCCAGCTCATTGGAATTTGTTCTTTTAGTAAAGTTAGCGGCATGAGACTGGAATAGGGATCTGCTTATTTAGGATGTTTTCCATGGAGGTTTATGAAGAAATCAGTCCGGTTAATCTTATGCACTGCTGACAGTACTTTATCCTGTGTGGGGGCAATTACTATAATCATAATGGAGTGCCTTAAATTAGGACTGGGCCAACACTCATTGAAGTCAATAGCAATCTTCCCATTGACTTGAATGGACTTTGGATCCAACCCTTTAGACCTTTGCATAGTTTTCAGAAAAGTTTTTCACTTGGTTAGACTACAGAAGGATGAAAAATACTTATTTGGATATTGATACACAACAAAAATTGTACTAGCTTGTCCCCCAAATATTTGTTTTTTGAAGCAATCGATTTAAAAAAAAATACTGGTAAGGAAGTTCAAAGTAAAATATTCTTCTCTCCCACTTTTGATTGCTTGATAAGATTCTTAATTTAATCACTTGATTAAAGTGATTATATAAAATAACTTTCCACAATTAATATTTGAGTGAAAGGTTTCTCCAAAGTGAGACTACAATGGAGCACTGTTCTGCTGTCAGGTTTCATAAAGAGGGTGTTTAGCTGAGCTTCTTTTGCACAAAAACAACACAATAAAAAGCAAGCTTGAAAAATTCAGCATTTTCAGGGTTGTAAGAAAATAGATTTTCTGCTCTTTGCAGACATTAGGGCAGATTTCTCTATAATTTCTAGTCTTGAAATATTTCAACAGAAACAGTGTTTTCTCAGTCTGATCATAGCATTTCAGTAATTTTTAAAAAATACAGGAAAAAGGAGAGTGATGAATTCACAACAGGCTTTGATGAGTTCCAGAAAATGACTGTTATACAAATACAAAGAATGAAAAGAACTTGTGATCTTTAACAAGAGCTTGATCGGATGTAATAAAAGTTCCTTGTTAATTTACTGAATGTTAGCAGCTATGCTGTTAACGAATTTATAATGAACAACATTTGATCTTCTGTGAAAGCTTGAGCAAAAAACAAAAACCCAAGCCACCCCTTCTGGAGAAAGTCCAGATAACTTCCTTTAATGGGGACTAAAACTTTAAAGAAGTGTTGGTTTATGGGGACCCATTTTGGTACTTTATCACACTACTTCTGTAGTTGCTGAAAATAATATAACTCAGTGAATAGGCTATTTTTTCTTAAACATGGGCTTGAGGTTTTTTCTTTGTTTTGAAGGGCAGCATATTTACAGCAATGCCAGCAAAACAAAGAATTGCAAAAATCATCTATGCGAGCAGTAAAGTTCAGATATATGGGAATGACTCCAAATTCCTTGTGTAACACACGTTAAATGAAGTCATTAGAACAGGACTGTAAAACAGTCCTACGAATAGAAACAATTTTTAAAAAAACTAATCGTGTTATATTTACAGCTCTGAGAAACCATCCATGTTTGTCACATAAACGAGGACTGACATTTACATGAGTGCTCACACAGAGGCTGTCCAAGCACTGCACGGGATTTACACACACATCTTCCTGTTGACTCCCTTGGATTTTTACAATCCATTTTACAGTCTTGTGTTAGGGTTTTTTTTGCTTAGTTTCTCAATTACTTTTATATTCCGTCAAGTTCTAACCACTATCGTGGTCTATTGGTATAAGTGCCTGTGGCTCGCAGACAGACAGGGCAGACAGCCGCCCCATATAACACATCCTATGCTGGCTTTATAAGCCTATAAAAAAAATCTAATAAAGAAGAAAGTCTCATTAGCTAGAAGCAGGGGGCTGATTGATTTGCAGGCCACACTCAGTTTATAGCTACTTTCTGTGTGAAAGTCCACCTTACAGTGTGAGCTTATTGTTGTATGTGAACTCTGCAATGACTGCTCAAAGGCTAGCTGAAAAACATCCACTGACTCTATACAAAATGCATTCAAATACAATCTCACTGTTCTCCCCAGGCCAGTTGAGACACATTTGGGCCCCCAGTACATCATGTTCACTGGGGCCCCAACTCTACCCATTTTGCCCTAGTTCCAGATGTTTGGGGGGAGCCTTGCAGAGCTCAAAAGGGCCCCAACACAACTGATCTCCTTTTGTCCCCCCTCATAAGTTTCCTCTCTTTGGCTATGTCTACACTTGTGAATTTAAGTCGACTTAGTTAAGTCGACTTAGTGTGTCCACACTTAAAAATAAACTCGACTTAAAGGGGAACTTAGAAAGTTGACCTAGAGCATCCACACTGGACGCTCTAGGTCCACTTTGTGGGGCTAGGGGGACCTAGGGCACGTCCACGGGGGCAGGGGGACACCCCTTGCCCAATGCCAGGGGGCTCAGCCTTTGCCCCATTGTACCTAGGTACAATGGAGCAAAAGGGGTCAGGGACCCTGGCAGGGCATAGGGGCAGGCTGGGAAGGGCTCTGCCCTGCCGGGGGGGGGGGGGGCTGCCCGGCTGCCCCTGGGCCCCCCCCGGGCCGGGTGGGTTTTGGTGTCGCCCTGGGGTAGCCCTAAGTCGACTTAGGGCTACCCCACGGCTACACTGGCTTAAGTCGACTCTAGGGAGTTGACTTAAGCCTTAGGTCTATTAGAAAGCAGGTTTAATAAAGTCGACTTATTTTTCATTGTTGACTTTATTTTCCTTAAGTCGACTTAAGCAAGCTGCTTAAGTTGACTTAAGGAAACTGTAGTGTAGATGCAGGGTAAATTAAGTCGACTTAAGCAAGCATAAGTCGACTTAATTACCAGTGTAGATGCAGCCTTTGTGTGCATGCTTACCAATGAATGGGGACTTAGTAAGTCAACCTACCTGCCCTTAGGTCGACCTAATAAAGTGGACTTACGCATCCACACTGTGTTTAGGTCGACTTAAGGAATCGACTTAAGGGTTAGGTCGACCTAACTGGCGGTTCTTATTAAGTCGACCTAACCTTTCATTAAGTTGACGTAAGGAATTTCTTAAGTCAACTTAATGAAAGTCTGGTGTGGACAGAGACTAAGTTAGGTTGACTTAAGCCTCCTTAAGTTGACCTAACTTGCAAGTGTAGACATAGCCCTAGGCACTATCTCAATGCAAATAACTAATACTACTTGTAAAGCCAGGCACATTTGAATATCAAATAAATAGTTATAACTCCAATTAGCAGAAATTGTTTCAAATCATTCAGGATTATTAATATTCCTATAATTTGCCACTGTCAAAAGCCATCATTTGAATGTTTAGAGAGTATCACTGTCTATATGGATGATGATCTAGTGTGTAGATCTTCCAAAGAAGAAAACAAGAAAAGCTTCTCTTCCACAAAGGGAAATGAAAGGTCAGGCCAACCTGCATCCAGACCTAGATAATGTCAGAGTCATCTGAGAAATGCAGTCACTTAATAACAATATACAAACTTAGTTAATATTAAAAGCACCAGTAGCGTGATCTGGCAATAACTTAAATGACTCTTGTACTTCAAAATCCTGGATCATTCAGACTAACTCGAGGGCTTTCAGAATTAATCTGGTTTGCATTGTTCCCCCAGGTTTCTGAGATGGTGAATTTTGTAGGGTCCAGTGGGAGCAGTGTGTGTGTGTGTCTATTAGATTACACTAAGTGATGCCCTTATTCCTATTTAAAATAGGGACACCATTTTTTGTGGGCTACTACAAACAGGCAAATCGGTCAGTTTAAATTGAAAATTGCCTTGTTCCTGTAGGATTTCCAGCCCAATATTGAGATTAAAGACATTCAGATAAGCATAAGAGCTTCTGTTTATCCAGAATGAATGGAACATTTGCATCTTTGGTAAAATCATCACTCAGATCATATTCTTCCTATTCAAAACACTGCAGTATAAAAGAACCGTTTAGTCTAGAGAGGCTGCTCAGCTCTACTCAATTCAATAGAGAGATGAGTCTGACTCAAAATCAGAACTTCTCCAATACTTTGCCAAAGTTCAAGCCTGGAGATGCATTTGCAGAAGATCCCCATCTGCACCCTCCTTACTTTTTTAAATAACAAAAAGCTTAAAGGTGAATAAACATGGTGAGAGGCCAGAATCGCCCAATAGGGAGCAAGATGTTGGGTATCTGCAAGTTTCTCTCTTTAAAGAGATTTAAAAAGAGAAAATCAGCTAAATAAATAAATCCATTGCTAGCCAATTTCAACATTTGCTAAACTGAATCAGCAGGCTACGCATGCTCTGATTATGATATCAGCTAATTTATGGAGCTCTGTGTACTCTTCATGAATGCTTCCAGAGTGTCTAAGATCTATTGGGAGGGGCCCTCTGAATATTTAGATCAATCATTTTTACAGCAAAATAAACAAAGAGTCTGGTGGCACTTTTAAAGACTAACTAATTTATTTATCGTGTGAGCTTTCATAGGAGAAACTCCCCCCCCCCTTCAGACGCTTTGAAGATGGTCCCATCTCCAAAGCGTCTGATGAAGTGGGATTTTCTCTCATGGAAGCTCATGCGATAAATAAAGTAGTTAGTCTTTAAAAGTGCCACAGGACTCCTTGTTTGTTTGTTTTGGTGAACTAGATTAACACAGCCACCCCTTTAGAACATTTTTACAGCAGTAGATTATCACTGCACACTGTTCTCCCATCCCAGATTAAAATATTCTGCTTAGTTTTTTGTTTAAATAATTAATAACTAAGTCCTATGTGATACAATTAACTGGGCAACTCATCTTAATGGTTTAAATACTAAGGATTAAGCTCACAGGGTGGGATCTTCAAAGCCATCTATTGGAAATGACTGGCTACTATTAATTTTAATGGGGATTGGGCATCCAAATCCCATAGGCAGTTTTGAAAATCTCAGCAAATTCTTGACTTTACCCAGTCAAGTCTTCAACAAAATGGCCACCCAGCTACTAACTCCAATGTCCAGAACATCTCAAGCCTAGGATCAAGGGGTCATAACAGTTTCCCAGCTATAAAAGTCCCCATTTCCTATTTGAGTCCTTTACTTCAGAGATCCCCTAATTGCAAGGACCTGTGTAAGAAGTAATAATTTTCCAGCTTTTCATGAAAATCTTGTTGCTTACATAAACATTAGCATCAGTTTGCAACAGACAAAGTAATTTACCTTTTAACAATCAATATACAACTTCTTAGCCCTTCCTGGGTAGGTCGCATTGTGCTACCTTTTTAGAATATTTACTCCCCTCACTCCACCCTTCAATTCCTTTTTAACACAAAATTATCCTTAGAGATCCAGGCTTCTTAAACAATTCGGGTATATGCAAGGGTAAAATAACCTGTTTAAGGATTACTCTAGTCGTAACAAAACTAAGAAGCAGTAAAACTACATACACATACATTCATATACCTACAGTGGCAGTGACCTGCATGTCCTGATTCTAACACTCTAGCCAAGCAGTTGTTGGACAATAATAAGATCAAGCTCTTAAATCTCAGGTTAGGGTAGTAGTTAGAGGCTCCCATGCTTTGCAAACACTTAAAAGGTTAAACAAAAATTGGACAGACGTAATCATGTGCATAAAAATATCCTTAATTGCAGCAATGTGGACTGGACTGGCATAAAACTTCCGTTAGCACTCAGGTAAAGTTATGCTCTGTGCTGCTTCCTATATATCTTGTAGTGACGCTGTTGTCAACTGTAGTTTTTTAAAAATGTATTATAAATCTGTATTTTCCTTCATCATAAACTAGTCTGGAAAAGGGCATCTGTATTGCAAGCTGTTTTTCTGCTTTTAGTGACTTGATTCTGGCTTTTTATGTTGTATAACAAGTTTTAATTTTCTTAACATATACCAGGCCTCGTACATAAACCTCTTCCCCCTCCCCCGGGAGGCTTTTATGTTGGATTCCTTAAGTGGCAAAGCTTTTGAATGTCTCCCCTTGATTGACTTGATTATGATCTTCCCAATATATAGCCTTCATGTTAATGAATTCACATTAGGGATCCCCAAAGGAGTTTACAAGGTCTGATGTTAGATGAAACAGAGGAATTAATTATCTCTGTAACTACCATTAATAACAAAAATTAAGAGTTGAATATTACTGCAGAGGATGTTTAAGGTTTTGGATGTCCAATTTAAGATACCATAAAGGGGCCTGAGTTCTAAGAGTTGGGGAATCAACATTTTTGCAAACTAGGCCCTATAAGGTGTATCAATTTAGGCACCCCAAATCAGAAGCCACTCTGAAAAATTAGACCAAAATAACCTTATAGATCAATAATATTGTATCTGCTAAGTTCTGGCATGTGTTGCATTGATGCTGGGGGGTAAGAGGGCACATGGAGTGGACTTACACAACCTCAGGGAAGAGTTTTGCTTAGCACCTAGCTGAAGAGATCCCCATGCTTGTTGGTCCAAGCTCCAAGAGGGCTCTCAGATGGCCAAGCCAGTGGATGATGAGAGCATTCAGCAACATAGCCTACGCCTGGGTGATGGCTATGCTTAGATGGCTGTTCCAAAACTGGCATCTAACAACATGTTTCCTTACTCTGAGCTATCTGCCCGACTAGCAGGATGGCTGGCAGCACTCATCCCTCCTTTCCCTTTCACCAGAAAGGGCAAGATTTTGTCTCGCACAGTGATATTCAAATCCTGGTACTTAGGAGTCTCGGTTACAGAAGTCTAAGACCCCCTTCCATTTCCCACACCTTTTCCCTACCTTAATGATACTGCCCTTTGGAGCTCTACTCCTACCCAACTTCCATTCAGCTGTAGGCAGACTACCACACAGTAGAGATCAAGCCTTTCCAAACCCCCTTAATGTTTGGGCTAAAACTCACTCACACATTCTCCAGTCAAGATCTTTTTAGTCAAAGTGGCACAAAGTGCTGAAAAATGTTGGCTTCAAAGTGCTGGAGAATGTTGTCAAAAGCAAATTGAGTGCAACTGATATAAGAGAAAATACAAACTACATTTTGTTTCATATCACCCTCCATGTCCTCTATCCGGTCAATATGCAAGATATCTTGACCACAAGGTAGTTTGGCAAATTCCATTGTTTGCATTATGAGGAAAAGAACAATATGAATATTATTTATGTTCATGAGTGACCTACTTTATTGATCTCAAGGTGGATGCATAGTAAATCACACAGGCTAAGATTTTCAAAAGTGACTAATGATTTTAGGTGGCTCCATTTTTGTTTGTGCAACTTGAGTCATCATAAAGGGGAATGGTTGTCAGAGGACTATCTAAGGCTCAGCACTTGATGACAATCAGGATCTTTTGATGATCCGGGTTGAACACCCAAAAACTTCTTAGTGAGGCACTAGTCACTTTTGAAAATTTTTGGCTGCAATGTTGCATATGTAGCTATTATTTGGGGTACACCTTTCAGTGTATTCCTATTACTATTTCCTCTTATATAGCACTTTTTATCCATAGATCTTGAAGTACTTTGGGAAGGATGCCAGGATCATTTCCCCCATCAGTAAAATGGGAATAGTGAACAGCATCGGCCTCCCGGCACGGGGCCAGGATCAGGCTCCGTTGCCGGGGTCTGTCTGCCCTGCCGGGGCCGCGTACGGTCCCCGCCGGTGCTCCCTCCCAGCTGTGCAGGCTGGGCCGGGCTGGGGAGATTCAAATCTCCCTCCCTGAGCATGCGCAGTTACAGCGTGCTCAGGGCGGGAGCGGACTGGCCGGCAGCAGCTCTGCCGGCCGTCCCTGTAGTTCCCAGCCTCCGGCCAGGTAAGGGGGCTGGAGGGAGGCCTGGAGAGGGGTGGGGGTGGGGACAAGGAGACGGGCCGGGTTAGAGGGGTG
>ML685771.1:17065412-17122009 GCA_007922175.1 Pelusios castaneus
CTTCCTCTTCCTTTCCTTCCTTTCTCTTCTTTCTTCCTTTCCTTTTTTTCTTTTTCTCTTCTTTGTCTTCCTTCCTTCCTGCTCTTTCTGTCTTTGCTTCCTTCCTTTCTTTCTTTTTTTCTTTTTCTCCTCCTTCCTTCTCTTTTTTCTTTCTCTCCCTTCTTTTTTAAAACTTTTTAAAAATTAATTTTAAATAAAAACCTTTCTTAAAATTAGATTTCAATTCCAAATTCATTCCAATTAAATTAATTAAACACAATTAATTAATTCTATTTACAATCACTTTATCTTCAATTAATGCCTATAATTTCTGTCTTGTGAGTTTTCCCCAAAAATTTATTCTGAAAAAGTTTTTCACACGGCTTGAAAATTTTGCACACAAGCCACCAAACCTAGAGGGAACATTGGCTACTAGTTGCGTACACAACAGCAGGCCAGCAGGCTAACATTGGTCAGTCCCACACTCTGGGCCTGGCCGGAGCCCACAGCACCAACAAAAAGTGTGTGGATGCATTACTGCCTGCCACCCAGTACCCAGAAACACAGGCCAGCAGCAGACGTGATAGCTACGCATTCACGGTTTTTTCTAATTATAATACGGCCCCCCAACAGTCTGAGGGACCGTGAACTGGCCCCCTATTTAAAAAGTTTGAGGACCCCTGCTCTAGGCACTAGGAAGTGCTGCTTTCATACTTTGTCTGCTTTGAGTGGGAGCAGAGCTAGGAGACCTTTCAAGCTGGAAGAGCTTGCTGAGTGAGACATACTCTGCTTTCCTTCTTGTGGTTAAGATATTCTTTGTTTTTTCTTTAATATAAACCAAGTGGAGCAGGTTGAAAAATGGGGGAGGGAGGGAATGAATTTTACAACATTTTTGTTGCAAAATGTTTCCTCCATTTCTTTTGATTTAAAAAAAAAAGAAAAATTTTGATTAATTTTTTTTCAGACCAGCTTTAAAAACCATTCAGCCAAACTGGAAGGAACAAGGAGAGAGAGGGTCTCAGGCAAGGGAATCTGCAATAAGAAAGCCCATGTGATAAATACATTTGTTAGTCTTTAAAAGTGCCACAAGACTCCTTGTTTGTTTTGCTGAACTAGACTGACACGGCTCCCCTTGGAACTTAGAATAAGAACAGTCACCAACCGTATGACTCCCGTGTGTGTAAGTGAGAGAGAAGCAGGGGAGTAGCCAGCCCCTGTTTTTGTTTGTTTTTTGCAGGATCCAGCCAAGAGCAGCTTCCGGTCATGTGACTGGAAGCTGCCCTCCCTCCCCGCTGCTGGCAGTGGCATGAACTTTGCTGCTGCGGCAGCTGGGTCCCACAGCCGTGGATGGAGCAAGGCATCAGCGCCAGCGCACCTGCCCTGCTCGCAGCCGCTGGGCGACCGCAGGGCTGCACTGCCGAAGTTCACACCACTCCCGGGGGCTAAGGCGAGCAGGCCTTAGACCCAAGTGGGTGGGCCCGGGCCCACCCATGGCTATGTCCTCGGAGAGAAGAGTTCTCATTTCTGTATTTCTGTTATAAAAACCCTACACTCCTCTCTGTCCTTTCTTTTCCCTCTGCTTTCTTTTGCTCCCAGCTTCCTGTTTTCAATCATCTTTATTAGATATGGCTGAAATTATCCAAATTTTGATTTTTAAAAAGATCAGTTTCTTATTTCAACAAGTAAAAGGGCTTAATTTTTAGTGAAAATTTTGGAGCAGCTCTTAATCATTGTTGTGGCTTGTTTGCACTGTGGTAACACCTAGAGACCCCAGTCAGGGATCAGGAACCTAATGTGCCCATTTAAAAAAAAAAAAATTCCCCGCCCCTGCCACCAACTATAAGACAAGATGTGAAGTGGAGATAAGTAAACAATGGGGAGAATAGTGAAGCAATTATGTTTAGTAAAGTAACTGGAAGTCTCAGAGCACCCATGGTTAGATCTTTACCTTACACTGACACCTGCAGTTCTCCCCTTGGATTAGGGGAGGGGAGATTGAAGGAACCATATAACAGATGTTAGTTACTTTGCTTAATTCACTTCTAGAGGGTACTAGGATTCTAGAGAGACCAGGGTGGTATAAGAACCTGTATGGAGTAATAGGTGTCGTTGTCCTTGCAACTGAGTTGTGACAATTTACATACGTTGACGATCATGCCCCAGCTAGCCATTGCGGTCCCTGGGCTAGAACAGTCTCCTCTCTTCTGTTCATTTACTACATCCATCCTTCCTCGCTCAATCCTGCCAGCCCCTTCTCCAGCAGCCTGTCCACAACATCCCAGACTGGAACCGTTGCTAAGATCTTGCCCTTCTTAGCCACTAAGCTTTCCAGGCAGCAAACATGACTTTCTTTGAGACGTGCAGTCAGAATTTAGGGATGTTTACTAAGAATACATACTTAATTCTCAGTTTTCTAGTTGCCTCCTCTTTTTGCTTTGCCAAAGCAGTTCTTATACGTATTTTTTTTTATCAACATCTTAGTGTATTGTCTGTAACTAGCCATGCAAAGTTAGTAATAAAAAGACTTCGGCGAATGAAAAACTTTTGTTCTGGGGCAGAGGATCATTGACTCTGAATTCAGAAGTCATAAATATTGAATAGGTAGGTTTTCTAATCATGAGCAGCACGTAGTTCATGGCCCCCCAAAAGTTGCTCCCTAACCTTACTTGAGTCTCAACTCTAGCTAGGCTTATGATTTTGTAGTTAGAGTATTAACCTGGGACTTGACGGAAAGGGTTCAATTCCCTGCTCCTGCACAGACTTTCTGTCAGAGCTTGGGCGAGCTGCTTAATCTCAGGGATTTAGTTCTCTAAATGTAAAATGGAAATAACAGTACTTCACTGCCTTTCAGGGATGTTGTGAGGATGGGGATATATAAAAGACAAAGGTATTTAGATACTACGGTCGTGGAGATTGTATAGGAGAGGCTCCATCAAGTTTAACCTTAGATTCCCCTTCAAAAAACACTTGGGTTTTTTAAAATTTAATATTATAACTATATATTCTTGTTCATATAAATTTTGAATCCTTTTTCAATATTACTGAGCAGTGATTCCCCAGGCTAATTATAAACAGTATGAAGAAAGTATTTCCTTTTACAAGCTTTGAATTGGCTACATTTCAATTTTAGTGCATTAGGTGATGAAAGGAAATGTGAATTATATAAGGATTATGGAACCACATTCATACATGGTGTAAATCTATTGAAGGAACCATTACCAAGGAAAGGATGTAGCCCCCACATCTTCCTTTCTGAACCCTGTTATTAACTTTCGCCTTGTAGCAGGGTAAATCCATGCCAGAGAGACTCAGGAATGTTATTTTCCCAAACCAAATGTTGTTAATTTTGTCAGTGGCTCCAAGTCAAGATGGGAAAATGTCTAACACAGAACTGTGTCCTTTTCAGATGTCAAGTTCCAAAGGGGTAGCCATGTCAATCTAATTCAGCAAAACAAACAAGGAGTCCTGTGGCACTTTTAAAGACTAACAAATTTATTTATTGCATGAGCTTTCGTGGAAGAAAATCTCACTTCGTCAGATGCTTGAAGATGGAGAACTTAGAACTCACTTCTTTAAATTCTCCATCTTCAAGTGTCTGACGAAGTGGGATTTTCTTCCACGAAAGTTCATATGATAAATACATTTTGTTAGTCTTTAAAAGTGCCACAAGACTCCTTGTTTGCTTTTCAGATAGCAGATTCAGTAATTGCAAATGCATGAAAAATAACTTCAATGAGAAGACTTCAAATAAACTCATGAGCTCATGAAAAGTATGTGTCTGTAGCTCTGTATTTTAGAGGGAGAGACTGACTTCAAGGAATGCTGAGAATAATCAAAATAATAATAATAATAATAATCCAAAAATAGTAGTTGCCCTCAAATCCCACATTTACAACACAGGAGGAATAACTGCAAGACCCACTTTTCATTTCAGATTCTCCAGCGAGTCAATGTGACTCTTTAAGGATATCCACTGTCTCTTGGATGGTAGAAAATTGATCAAATATTGTCATTGTTCAACAGATTTTGGCATTTTTTGTATGTGTGGCCAAAAACTAGTCAAATTTGCTTGTGAAAGAGAAAAGAAAAAAAGCATATATTAATCAGGCAAAAAATTCAGAGGGCGGGGAAAGAAAATGAGACAGGAAAACAAAATCCTGGGAACAATAAACTCTAAACTGACTTGGAGCTTTTTAGAATGACTAAAAATGGAACGTAGTTGCAGTAGCGTGAGCGTCGGGAGGGGCCGGCTACCCCCTGAGTATGTATCCACCTGAGGCACTAGGGTGACTAGCTGCCCACACCATGCCTACACTTTATTTTTAAGGTTGCTGATTGGCCAGAGAGGAAGCCATGGTGCTCTGATTAGTGTTAGCCTGTGACTTGGGAGACAAGGTTTCAGTTCCCTCCTCTATAAAACCGGCCATATTGGGTCAGACCAATAGTCCATTTAGCCCAGTATCCTGTCTTCTGACAGTGGCCAATGCCAGGTGCTTCAGGGGAAATGAAGAGAACACATAATCATTGAGTGATCCATCCCATCACCTAGTCCCAGCTTCTGGCAAACAAAGGATAGGGACTCCATGTGTGACCTTGGACAAGTTGTCTCTCTATGCCTCAGTTCCCCATCTTTGAATTGGGGATAATAGCATTTCCTTAGAAGGGAAGGCAAATAGTACTTTACCTAGATAGAAATGGTAAACAATCTTCCTGGTTAGTACTAAACTTGTTTGAACCGAATCTTTACTTTGATACAGTTGTGTGCTTCCGCCCATGTTTGCAAAAGCTCTTCAGCTGAATGGTTATTTTCCCAGCTGTACTAACCACATCTACTTCTCTCCCCCCACACAGCTAGGTAGCTTCCCTCACCTGAATGTATGCTTCAGAGCCCCTGTTCAAGAGTGTGCTAGATGGGGTACCTTGCACTCCATGGACCCAAAGACACAAGTAGGTTGCCATTTGGATCTCATGCAGCCAGAATTAGCTGAGGCAGGCATCACCATTAAGGCTTTTAGAAAACTTTTTGTTCAATCTGTTTTATGGTGGGATGGTACATGTGTGGGGGAGGTCTGGGGATGGGTGGGAAGTGTCCGCTTTCCATGGGAAAATGGACTCCATCTCTTATGATGCACCATGACCATCAACTCCTTGCTGTACCATCTTCCCTCATCAAGAGCGAGGGGAAAGTTCCATGTCCTGAGAGATGTAGTCTGACTAAGGACACTGTCTTATAAAGGAAAACCTGAACTTCAACTCCCATGGGGCATCACAGTAACATTTCCAAATTGAAATATTTCACTATTTTGCCAAAAAGCTGAAAGTTTTTACATGGAAAATTTATACAAAAACATTTTTTTTTTTCATTTTCACAAACTTCTGTCATCCCACTCCCTCCTCCAGTCTTTCTCACTATTTCTCATTCAGATTAATCTTGGAATGCATATATGGCCATCAGTGATCTGATTTCGTGTGTGCATGAAATCTTGTTCCATCACACACAAATGCATGCATCAGCACACACTACATTTTCTAAGACTTGACTTCTTTAACAAACACTAAAATCTAACAAAAATTCCCATATGAAGGCTTTAAACCTTCAGTTCCTCTTCAAAACGGCTTCCTGCTGGTGCTAGCTTTCCTTTCATTGCAAGATAATTAACCTTCACTTCTGTTATGCACCCTAGCTTTCACTATGGGACTCTGTAGAGCTCCCACAGTGGTCAATTATCTGGCAGGAGAGGCCCACAACAGTGGGGACTAATGCTTAATTGTTAGTGTGGGATCCTTATGCAATGTGCCATTGCTGGGGTCTCATTTACAATTCTAACACATCCAGAGCACCCTGCACTGGGAGTCCTGTGTACTGAATAAAAGTTAGAAAGTAGCAGCACTGTTCCTGGCCAAATGCTCATTAAGCTCCGTCTCCTTCTGGTGAACATCACACAGATGACATAGACCACTTACTCCAAACGAGCAGCACTCTTTTGTTCTGTCTCAATGAGGCTTTCACATAAAAAGAATTTCAGTGTGCTTGAAGAGCCAGCTGTGATATTAAGGGAACAGGTTTAAAATAGCTGTCATAGGCTGTAAATCCTTAATGATCAAATATTTCATTGGTCTTCAAACATTTGAAGAAACTCAGACAGCTAAAATTTTCTTGATTGCTTCAACAGAGGTCCTTTGTTCTTATTATCATGAAGAATAATTAAGCCGATGCAAGCGAGTCCCCTGAGCTGTATACATAATTAAAATGTTTGACTGTGATTAAGCAGACTGTATTGGCACAGAGTAGCCTCTTCATCAGAGTGCCATCATTTAGCTATATCGACAGATGCCCTGTTCCATTGGCGTAGCCCTGGTCTACACCTACCGCAGTTTTTGGTGGCAGTCGAAGGGAGATACGCAAGTTACTTAAAATAACTTGCGTATCTCCGACAGCCTAACACTTACTTATTCCAACTTGCCCAGAGCACTGAGTCAAAGGGAAATGCCCTCCCTTCGACTCATCACTACTCCACTTGAGGGGGTGGAGATACTTGATCAAATTCCCGATAGACTGAGCAGGTCTTCACAGACCCCTCAGTCAAGTTGGGAAGTTTGAACTGACGGTGGGAAATTCACCGCCATCAGTATAGGCCTGCCCATAGCTGCATCTACGCTGAGGGCTTTTTTGACATAGCTATACTGGTCAGGGGTGTGGGGTTTTCATATCTCCGGCAGAAGTAGTTATACAATATAAGTGCAGACTGAGACCATGTCTACACTACAAATTTGTTGTCTCCTGTTACGTTGGCATACAGCTGCTGTAATTAATGTATTGCTTGTCCATGTGCATACTTGGGTCATTGAGTCGGTGGTGTGTGCATGCGCAAAGGGTGTGTGCAGTTGCAAAGAGTGCTTGTCTTGATGCAGAGTGTGATGTATGCTGGGTAGGTATATTGTGCAACAACTCACCACCATTCAGCATACCATCTTTTGGGGAAATTTTGGCAGTGACGGGGCTAAAACAGGTTGTGCAGTATCGACTGGAAGCATGGAGTCCACTTATCAATTTGTAACTGTCTCCATCTCAATAATGTTATCTGTATCCAAACATTTTCATGCCTTTTATCAAAATCCCATCAACCTGCATGGCCCTCTTTGCCGTCCACCATCTCTGACCGAAGCATGTAGCCTGCATAGCTTGGCACTAGCATTGTGAGAGTTGCTAGCCCAGGGCACACAATTCTGGAGTATTTGCAGAGCTGTAAGAAGAATCAAATGAGCAAGGGGCATGACGATGCCTTAGAGGACAGATTGCTGTGAGACACAGAAAGAACCAGTTCAAGGTTGTTGATGGCAATCATGGAGCAGTTGCAGATGGTGGAACTTGTCTCTGGGGCCTAGAAGTGGCATATTGACTGGTGTTACCAACTTGTAAAGCATTTTTGGGATCATGAGCAGTGGCTGCAGAACTTTATATATACAAAATGCCACATTCCTGGGTCTGTGCGCTGAACTCATCTCTGACTGCAGGCACAGACACACAAAATGAGAGCTGCATTGACAATGGAGACGTGCGTGGTAATCGCACAGTGGAAACTTATAACATCAGATTGCTACTGGTCAGTTGAGAATCAATTTGGAGTTGGGGAAACCCACTGTGAGGACTGCTATGATGCAAGGCCATTAATTTCCTCCTGTGCAGAACTGTGATTCTTGGCAATGTGCAGGTCATAGTGAATAGATTTGCAGCAATGAGGTTCCCGAACGGCAGTGGGGTAATGGATGCTGCACACACCCCTATTTTGGCACTGGGTCTCTTTGCCACTTATTACATCAAGAGAAAAAGCTACTTTTCTATGGTCATACAAGCACTCCTGACTCACAGAGCCTACTTCCACAACATCAGTGTGGGCTGGTCAAGAGAGGTGCATAACACTAGCACTTTTAAGAACACTGGACTACTCAGAAAGCTACAAGAAGGGACAACAGATGACCATTGGGAATGCTGAAATGCCAATAGTGAGTTTGGGGGACACAGCTTCCCCTGGCTCATGAAGCCATATGATGGCCCCCCTTGACAGCACCAAGGAATGATTCAGCTCCTGGCTCAGCAGGTGTAACATGACCGTTGAAGGCACATCTGGTCATTTGAAGGGATGCTGGTGTTGTTTACTCACAAGATTGAACCTCAGGGAGGAAGAATATCCCAATGGTTATAGCTGTCTAAGATGCCCTGCATAGTATATGATGGGTTTCTGCTGAACTTTCCCAGCCAAAGAGGAGGCCTATTAGAAGAGCCCGATGTAGTGTTATATGGCTCAGGGAGGCTTTAGGAGACCATTTTAACTGTAAGCCAGAATAGCACACGTTGTAATGTGCTCTGCCTGGCCCTGCTTTTTGAGATCTGGGAGGACTCATATGCAACAGTGTATCAAGGGGATGGGGACAGGCTGTGGGCTGGAGGGGGGTGTGACTTGGCACCCCCTGTGGGGAGGGAGTGAGGCTGCCCGGGCTGGGCTGGAGCAGTGGGTAAGTGTGGTGGCGGGAGGCTGCCAGCCCTTCACAATGGGTGGGGGACACAGGAGGTGCTGGAGGGTGCCACACAGCACCTCCTTCCCCAACCAGCATTGTGAAGGACCAGCCCCAGGCCAAGAGGGGGCAGGCCAGGGCTGAGTGCTGGCCCCAGGTCCTGGTTGGGCAAGCTGGCGTGGGACTTAGGGCACGGGCCTGGGGTCATTGGGTCCATGCCCCGTGGGCCCAGTGCCAGAAATACCCGTGCCTTTAGGTCTACGGGAGCCTGCAGCATCTGTATTTGGTTGGATGCCTGAGAAGCCCCCTTTATGCCCTGGTACATCCCTCTCCGTTTCCTGCTGGGATTTCTGGGCCTTTCTATTCCCCACCGTCTCCTTCTGTAGGCTGTCCCCAGTATTCGTCTTCCAGGCCTGCGCTCACAGTGCAATCCTGTACTCGTTTGCAGGATCTCATTGTACCTGTCACCACGAGTCCTCGTCCTTATCTAGCTCAGGCGTTCCGCTGGTGTGGAGGGGCAGACCCTGAAGGCTGCAGTGGCAATAGCTGAAGAGAAAATGCACAAGGGCACCATTGTCAGTGTATTCACTATGGGAAGTGAAACTTACGTTGCTGAACTAACTCCCTTTGCTTGCCTAAGGTTTTGAGCACTACATTTTCACTTTTGCTTGTGCACAGCACCAGCCCTGGTGAATGTGGCCTGTTGGGGGGTGGTGTAATGAGGAGGGAATTGCTTGGCTGCCTGATTTGAGTCGTATAGGGTAGCAGCACTGAATGCTGGAACTGTTTTCCACAGGCAGCCGTGATGTTAGCTGATCTCTCACTCCGGAGCATAACAAAGGCAGAGAGCACAGCTGCTATGCCCCAGCCCATATGCTGCTAGCCTGTGCGCACCAATGGTGCCTGCAGATGTTACCACTGCGCAGCACGGGACAGTGTCCCACTGTGAAGGAAGAAATAAGGCAAGCCTCCTTAGAAACCTTTGGCAGAAGATTACAGTGAACCTCCAAGAACATTTTCATTGAGATCTGTCTGGAGGATTCAAGGGACATCCCTTTGTACATAAAAGCACTGTTCCATATAACCCCTCCCCCCCTCGCCTAACTCAGGGGTCAGCAACCTCTGGCACACATACCAGGAGTGGCACGTGAAGCCATCTGCCAAAATTGCTGCTCCTGTCATCGATAGGAGCTGCTCTGAGTGGCTTCTTTCCACGGCGTCTCTGGTGACCCTCTCCCCAGCCACTGCTGAAAGGAGCCACTATGAGTAGCTTCTCTCCATGATGTCCTAGGGGACCATCCACACACACGTCAGCCAGGGCCACCGCTGGATTTTCAGGTGGCAGCCCATTTTTTCAGTGGAGGGGCCTGTGGCACAGCCTGAAGGTCAGGGAGGAGAGGCCAGCATGGGGCTCAGCAAAGGTTGCTGATCCCTGATCTAACTCTAGAATGGAATGAAAAGCAGATGGCAATTCTGTTCCTGGCTGGACTGCTCTCTCTTCCAGATCAAGCAAATTAATGAAAAGTCGAAAGATGCCCTGCTACTTTGGGGATTGCCATCTCTGTAATGCAAAAATTATCACACGCTTACCCAAGGTTCCTTCCCCTGCACTGGGCTTGCTGATGCTTGATGATCTGGAGTCAAAAACAGGCCTTGGCTTGCTGTGAAGTTGGATCCCTGGTCGCCTCTCCCCATATTCCTCTTCCTTGTCCACCACCTTCTCTTATTCGCTGTTCATGGCAGAGGCCTATGACTTGGGCTCCCCCTTTAGCAGCCACAGTGCTGCGGGGGAAGGGAGGTGTCTCCTGCGCGTGGCATGTGGCTCTGTAAAAGTGGCAGGACTCTGGCTCAGCAGTGGATCATTTGCTCGCTTTCTGCTAGGCCTGCAACAGCTCCTTGGCCTTCATGCTGCACTGCTGTTGTTCCCTGTTGTACCCCTGCTCCTGGCTCCCCTGACCCATCTGTTCATAGATGCCAATGTTTCTGTGCCTGTTTTGGAGTTGTCCCTTCACAGCTGCCTCTTGCCAGAGGCCCAGGAGCTCCAGTGTTTCCTGTCCACTCCAGGCCCGAGTGCCATTGGAGCATGTAGCTAGCATGGTCCACTGGGCAGCTGTACATGGGGCTTTAAAGGGGAGGGGAGGCTTCTGGTCAACATGACTCCTGGGCAGTGGAGTTCACAATCATGACCAGAGTAGTTAGTATGGTGCATTGTGGAACAGCTGCTGGAGGACATTTAAGGTTGACATACGTAATGCAGTATGTACTCTCACCCTGCATTGACCTAAAATATCAAGGCCATACCACTCATGGAGATGGTGTTACTGTGTTGGATTAATGGGGCATTTATGTTGGGAGAGACAAATCTTAAGCTGTAGACACATGCTGGTCAATGTAAGCTGCCTTGCATTGACCTAATTCTTGTAGGGTAGTCTGGGCCTGAAGCTTGGTATACACTTAAAAATTAAATCAACCTAGCTAGGGTGCTCGGGGTTGTGAACCATCCTGCACCCTGGGTGGCTGGTTTGGTTGATCTAACTCCCAGTGTAGAAGCTGCTAGTTTGATGGAAGAATTCTTCCATCCGCCCAGCTCCTGCCTTTCAGAAAGAGGGATTAACTACATTGCTGGAAAAACTATGCAGGAAGCATTTCTGTAACACCGACACAACTGCACATAGCTGTCCTTCTGTAGACACTATAGTGTAGAGATATCCCAAGACTGTATTTCCTTGACTTATCTTCTGGGCTGTACCCCTCTCCCCCACACATACTCTGGGTTCTGTATTGCTGCCTCTTTTATCCTTCACAAATGGAAAGGGCCTTGGTTATTTAGAAATCACCTTGGCTATGTCTACACTTGCTAAAATTAGTTCAAATTAGTTAGTTTGAACTAACTAATTTGAACTAATTTTAGTTAGTTTGAATTAGCTTAATTCGAACTAGGAAAACTTAGTTCGAACTAAGCAAGTGCCATTCATGGCACTTGCTTAGTTTGAATTAACGATCCTCATTCATTTCAATGGCCAGTTGGTTCGAACTAAGAAATTAGTTTGAATTAACATGGCCACATTAATTAGTTCGAATTAACCCTTTAGTTTGAATACCCTATTCGAACTTATTAGTTCGAATTAAGGAAGCCCTTAATTCGAACTAACTAAAGCCTAGTGTAGCCATGGCTTTAGTTAGTTCGAATTAAGCCTCCTTAATTCAAACTAACTTGCCAGTGTAGACAAAGCCCTTGAGATCCCGCAGCTGAAGGACCTATAGAAGTAGGGAGGGTTATAAATGAATGTTTTACAATAGCTGTTTGATGTAAAGCATCCATAATTCAGAAAGGAAAGCCGACGACTGAGAATCTGTCTCATTAGTCATAACCATGTAACTTCTTAGTCTTGAGTTCTGTATCTTCTGTTTTTAGTGGTAATTGTTTGGGCCCGATGCTCAGCTGGTGCAACTATGCTGATTTACACCAAGTGAGGCTCTGGCCCTTTCTGTTTAGGTTTCCTTCTAAATCATACTTGAAACCACATTAATACTGCGCTGCACCAATATTCTCAAAGAATCTTATCAGGATTAATGTTGTACTGATCTTGTTCACAAATATATTTTTGTGGCTGCTGGTGTGTTTTCTGGGATGTTTCTCAGACAGCTGTCTAATAAGTGATCTGTAGGCAAAATTTTATCCTTTGTGATATCATCCCACTCTTTCCTTCAAAAATCTGAGTTGATTGACTGTGCTGAAGGTGGTTTTTGAGATATAAGCTTCATTTTAAGGTACTCATGTGGCAAACAATCTTTTCTACATTTTAACCTGTGGTAAAGAGGAGGAATGCTTGTTCAGATATACTTTTATTAGGCAGAGACACCATAAAAAAAGAAAAAAAACTAACATCAATTCCTGTTTGTTCACTTCTTGAGAAACATTCAAATGTAGCAATTTTCCAGCTGACACAAATTCCTCTGCCCCTGGCTTGCTTTAGGGTTATCTTAGCTTTCTGCTTGACAAGTGAATTATTCTTAAATGTTTTTGTTGTTGCTAGTGAAATGGAGAGCAGTGGTCGCCATAAATGAGGTGATTGCGATAGCTTTGTTTGTCTCTGAGTGCTGATCTCATCGTGGACATGGTTTATATGTGGTAAATAATACCCAACACATGCTGACTAGAAAGAAATTGGGAACTATCTGCAAGCTTAGGTCATGGGAAGTGCCTAGTCTCAACAGCAGGAGACTCATCAGTGTAGAATTCCTTAAAAAGTGTCTCAGCTTCAGAAAAGAGAAAAAAGAACTAAAAAGCAGCTATAAATTTCAAGGTCAGCATGAAAAGCATTGTTTGGTTTCAACCATTATCTTACAGTGAACTGAATTTTCCATTTATTTTTTAAAATGGTGTTTATAAAAGCAAGTGCCTCTAACTGATTTTCTTTGAATTCCTTCATGTGAAAATGATCCATAACATATAACCTGATCCTTGGAAGCAAAATAGTGGCAGATATTTAAATGCTGGGGAGTACTAGCATATTTGATGAAATAGGAAACTCGAAGGGACTGGCTCCCCAGTGCATTGTATAGTCACACTAGTGTAAAATTACTGTAAAACGCTACCATTGTGACTTGGTAACAAATTTACACCCACTTTGCATTGGTATAAATGATTCTCCATTCAGGGCAATGGAGAAAGAGGCCCAAAGCCTCATAAATATCTTTCTGAACATTTATATTGGCTTGTCCTGAAAGGATAGCACAATGTTACTGTCTGGATTCATTTAATTAATGTGTATCTTGTGAGAGACTCAGCTTTCTGACATGCACCAGTATTCATCCATCCAAAGCAGGAAATGTTTTCTAACAGTACAGAATCAAAAATAAATAAATGTGCCCTTAAATATACTTGCCCACATGCAGCTCTCACAGCAGTCAATGGAAGCTGTGTGTGTGTTGTGTGTGTATCTAAGAGTAGAACTTTTATATTAAAGCCGTATTTATCATTGAAATTTCCTCTTTCTATCAACCTTTTCTGCAGCTTGGAGTGGGAGCTGAAGTGCTGCCATATAGACAGTTATCAGACAGTTACAAAGTCTTTATTAGATCATGTCCTCACACTTTACCAGTGGACGTTATGGCAGAAAAATAGCAGAGGACCTAATAAAAGTATCCTGCATTGCTTTTCATACCAAAGTGTATGCCAAATGCTTTACAAAGTATGTTCATAGGAATTATTTCACTCACCACTGCAATCCAGTCACCTCTTGCTATTTAACAGTGTGCTGCATCATGTAAGTACTATAGATCTTCAGGATAGGAAGTGAAGAATAAACGTATTTGTTTAAAGCTGCAGGGTTTAACGGGAAATTTCTATTTCTCCCCCAGTTAAGAATGTAGGGGGTGAAATTCACTCTTGTGCAGGAGGTTACTGCAAAACTCTGACATCACTTAAGTCCCACCTGACCCTTGAAAATAGTGTTTAAGGCTGACCTCATGCATAGGTCTTGTTCTGGCTCTTTGCATGGTGGAGAATGTAACCTGGGATGGACCAATTACAGTAACAGCCCTGGGCCAGGAACACTTAGTTAACTGGGGTCTATCCATGAAGTGTGTAAAATTGTCTGTATTCCCTTACGTGTTCAATGTCAGGACAATAATGTAGCAGTACAAATTCTTTGGTCTTTTTGAAAGTCGCAGTGTTGTTTCTTGTGAATAATTCATCTCATGAGAAGAGGCTCCCATGCTCTTTTGGAAAGTTGGCTGACAGGATTTGTACTTTGTTCTTGCTATAATTTCTGCATTTTTCCATAAGGCTGGATCCTACAAGGAGCTAAGTACTTTGAGGCACCCATCAAAGCACGTGATGGATTCCAGTGAGGCTATGTGTGTGTATACCATTAAATATGTGCTTAAGTACTTTTTTCTGGATGGCAGTTTTGTGGCTCAGCGCCAACATTAAGGCCAGATTCTGTAAATCTTTACTCCATCAAGTAACCCCTATTCACCCTCCCACTCAGTAGTCTCACTGACTTCAGTTGGATTGTGTACAGAATAAGAGCTAGCAATTGAATTACTTTTGGTTTATAGGAGTTTGAGAGGAGGAGAAGGCTAGGTCTACACACACATTTGTTTGAACTGAAGGTGTGATTTAAACTGATTTACTTAAATTGCTGCAATTTTGTATGTGGACATTCTTAACTCAATTTAAACCGGTTTTGTAATTTAGCTTCCTCTGTCTACTTACAGGAGCAAACTAAATGGATACAGCCTGTTTTAAACCAATATTAGTAGTCTGCAGTGCTTTAAATTGGCACAAATTTGTGTATAGGTGAGCCCTGTCTCCTTTATTTTCACCAGTTTATATAAATACACTTTTCTTTTCCTCCTCTCCTCTTATTACCTCTTTCTTTCCTTTAATTCGTTGACTGTAGCAGTGAATGCTTGTCTGAGAATACTTGGTCTGATTGTAAAAACAACGAGAGTCCTGTGGCACCTTAAAGACTAACACATTTCTTTGGGCATAAGCTTTCGTGGGCTCCAACCCACTTCATCAGATGCAGGGCTTGGAGCCCACGAAAGCTTATGCCTGAAGAAATTTGTTAGTCTTTAAGGTGCCACAGGACTCTCGTGGTTTTTGCTGTACGCAGAGTAATACGGCTACCCCTCTGGAAATTGGTCTTATTGTACATTTCACAGTTTAAAGCAGGGGTGTCAAACATGTGGCTCGCAGGCTGAATGCGGCCTATGAACCTCTTCCATCTGTACTGTGACTGCATTCTGCAGGACTATACTCTGAGAGAGAGAGAGAGAAAGAGAGAGAGAGAGAAAGAGAGAGAAAGAGAGAGAGGGAGAGAATATTTCAATTTATGGTATGTGCGGCCCACTTGAAGTACATTTAAGTCAAAACTGGCCCACCATAGCAAATGAGTTGGAAACATCTGGTTTATAGGTTATCACATTATAGGTGCAATTATCACCAACAGCTATTGTGTCAGTTTCTTTATGTGTGCCTGGTGGGGGAGTTATTACTTCAGTACTTGTGGCTAAGCAATTTGGAAACAGACATTTGAATTCAATAATAAACATCAAATTGTGTATGCTTTGGTTTATGAACAATATCTATCCCCATTAGGCCCCAGTTTTGCATTAGGGCCTTTTAGTGCATTGTCCAAAGGGGATTTTAAAACACGGTTGTTATTTTACGAGTTACATCTCATTTCAGCTCCTTACACTCTGCATGCTCCTTGGCTCTCATGTTGGCTCTTCTGCCGTCTGTTAGTTTCTCTCTCTCTCTCTTTCTCTAAAACATACAATGCCTGAACAGTGGCTTCCATAAAAACTAAGCAGACCAGAAAACCTCCGAAACAAATATTTTTTTTTATTTTGAAAATTACTTCAATTGAAGTGAAAGCTCATCTAGCATAACTATAACAAAGAGAATAAAGTTCAAACCACAATGACATTTCTTCTTTAGTATGGGCTTGTTATTGTTTCAGCTGTCTTCAAGCAAATCTGTGCATCATCACAGAATTTTAAAAATGATCAGAGTAGTTCTTGAAATGTCTTTTTCCCCCACTTAGCCTCAAAAACAAGTTAGTGAAATGATTTCAAGAGACCCTTGAGTGGACTGCAGCCTCCCAACCCTTCCAAGGGCACCTGCTGCTGATTACAAAAGGAGACAATTGGTAGACAAATACTGGCAAATATTAGCTCCTCTTCTTTCTCCTCCCCACAGAAAAAAGTAAAACTTTAATATAAGCTTTGTTTTTACATTTTGACCAATCAATAAAGTGGCAGGAAAACAGCACTGAAAAAAAATTGACAACTTTTGTAAATGTTTGCAAAAAACATCCAGAGACAATTCCAAAATGTTTGATCAGCTCTAACTTGACTAACTTGTTTTTATCATGCGTGTCCCATGATTTCAGTGGCCTAGATCAGCCCCTTTAAAATCAGCGCCTATTGAAGTGAATGAATGGGAATTTTGCCACCGACTTCAAATGGGAACAGAAATCAGACTTTACTGTTGCAGTGGAGAGCAAGCCTCCTAGCCTAGATAGACATGCTTCAGCTAGCTGGGCTTGAGTTAGTGTGTCGTGTGCTGAGAACAGCAGTGTGGATGTTGTGGCTCTGGCCAAAACTTGGGCTTCCGATCTCAGACCCAAGGCGACCAATGGACTTGACAGCCAGAGACCCAACATACGTGTTGCTATGCTTTCGTACACTAGCATGAACCCAGTCACGGGCGCTCACTTCCGGCTGCACTGTTGGTATACTCCACTTTACTTTGGCCTTGACACAACTCATTGTTTTGGTCTTGTGAGCATCTTGGGGTGGGGAGTGGGGAATAAAAACTAAAAGAGAAGGGATCTTGAGCAGGAGGGGGTGTCAATTCATCTCAGCCAGGGAAAGTCAGCACAAGACATTGGTGTATTCTCCATTTGAGAAGCACTTGCACTATACCAAGTGTATATCTATGTTGCAATTAAATATTGGTGGCTGGCCCATGTCAAAGGGCTCTGGCTACAGGCCCAAATGTCTCCTGCAATTAAACAGCCCTGATTTGTCCTGTGTGCCCAAGTCAGTTGAAGTGAACCAGCCACAGATCTTCAGTTGCAGTGTAGACATATACCCTCAGAGCTCTTGTGGTTCTTGAGTGATGCACAGTATTGCTGTGAGCTGTCAGCAGAGTTGAAAAAAGAACAGGGGGGATTTTTCCTCTGAGTGTTGTTGCTGCTATTAGTAGAAATCAAGCCTATCACCTTGGCGGAGCATGCTGAATTAGTGACAAAGACATCTGCGGAAACTTATTCTCCCAGGTTAAAATAATTGCTTCCTTTTGTCTTGGCTGCTTCATTTTCATGCTCACTTGCTGACTTTGTTACATTAGATAGAAGCAAAGCTGTGGGTATGTGCTTGTTATGTGTTTGTTCATAGGCATTTGGATTTTTATACATACCAGGAGGTTCCAAGTAGAAGAGGCTCCAAAACCTCAATGCAAGAGAATAATTTTTTTCTTAAAACCAAAACAAAAGGGATAAATGGAAATAAGGATTAACTCTGTTGGTTTTCTCCATTCCCTCAATAAATCTAAAAAAAATTGGCTTTTATAGTAGTGGATAATGCAATCAGCATCAAACAGTGCACCAATATTACATAAAGGCTTCATGTGTTATCAATTACTCTCTAAATATTAAAAATCTGGATTGTGAAATGTCTTGAGTCTCTTTTCTATTGGATAATGTCTGAGGAGGAGAGGCTTTATGCATTCTTAAAGGGTATTGCAGAACCATGCAATAGTATTAAATGAGGTAGTTCCTTTATCCATCCTGTATGACTTGGGGTGTCTGTGTGTGAATTAGACAACTCAGGTTCTGTGATGTGGAAGTGATGGCATTATGGGTCTGATAAATCAGGCAGCTTAATGTACTACTGAAAGGTGCTCAGGCTACGGTGATGAGGACACCAAGAACTGACAAAAAATGGATACATTCTGAACACATGCTAGTCTTAGTGGTGAAGAAATGGTTTCTTGGCTTTGTAATAGATGGTTTCTTAAAATTAAGAGTGACCTACTTGGAAATAAAATGAATATGTACAGAACAAATGAAGTAAATTTTTTTGAAATTTCCAATGATATCTTAAACTTCAAGTTTAAAATATTTCTCTGTTTTGTGTGTGTGTATGTTGTGTTAACTCCTTTTCCCAATTTTAACAGTTTACCTTCCAAAGATCTGACAACCTGGCAACTCATTTGTATGATGTGTGTGGGGTGGGGTAGGGTGGAAGTTCTCCAGAGCCCTCTAACTTTTAAAAAATTGTGGCATAGATTGACTTCTTTATCAGTGTTTTCCAAGTGATCTTGAGATGTTCTCATTATGTAAAGACACCTGTATAGATCTCAAACTTCAAGACATAGTAGGTTGTTAGTTGGATACCATATATCAGTGATTCCCAAACTTTTTATGCTATGCCTCTTCCTTTACCCCTGTCCCCCCACCCACCCCATCCTTTTGAAGCAGGGACTAGGGAGTGAGGCCACAGTCAGGACTGAGGCAGCGAGCCAGAGGCTGGGAGCAGGGCCAGGAACCATGGCCATGCTGGGGTGGGGGCTGGGACCTGAGACTGAAGCCAATGCCAACAGCTGGGGATGGATCAGGGTGGGACCAGCAGGTAAACCATGGTCAGTCTGGGGTGGAGCCAAGGCCAGAAGAAGGGTCACGATCATGTGGTGCTGCAGCCAGGCCAAGAACCAGGGGTCAAGTTGTGGGGCAGGCCTGGAGCAGAGCTGGTGGCAGAGCGGGTCTGGGTGTGCACCCTCTCTGCCCCCTGTGGGAGCTGGCCTAGCCCCATTGTGCCCTCCAAACATTCCCCTATACCCCATAGGGGGGTGCACTGCACAGTTTGGGGACCTCTGTCATAAATGGATGTTTGTGCTTTGCTTGTATGAATTATGAATGAATTGCCTAAGTAAGTTCTGTAGAATTTATTCCCCAAATTGGCAGACTTTGCCTTCAAATACAACCCTGTCCAGGTGTGCGTTCTCCCCCTAGGATAGCCACCTCCTACACCTGGCATTCTCAACCTCTGGCCCAATCAGCACACAGCTGTGCCCCATGTCATCTTCAGGGCCCATACATGTAGTACTGGCTGCAACCCACAATGGTAAAGAGATTGAGAGTTACTCTGCTGAAATAGACCTGTTTAGAGCAGGAGTCAGTAACCTTTAGGGTGAGGGGTGCAAAGTCTCCCCTCCCATCCTTTCCCATGTGCTGCATTTTGGTGGCAACACTAATTTTCGTAAAACCTTTGGAAATATAAGTATGGAAAGCACCATCAATATTACGAGAATGTATAAATAATTATATTTTTCTGGATAATTCTGCTAATGAATCCTGGAAAACATATAGTTAAATCAAATGCCTTCTGACATGTGTCTTCTCACTTTTCCTCTCCTTAAATCAACTTAGTAGAAGCAAACTGGCCAGACAGTTCCCTGGCCCATCCCCATCTTCTGTACTTCAGTACAATTTAAAGGCTCCAGCAAAGAGCTTAGGGTGATGAAGCAGCATAATGTGGAAATGAGATCACATGTGTGTAAACTTCATATTGACCCCATTCTTTCCAGAGTAATGAGCTGAACTTCAGTTGTAATTGGGAGAACCTAAACTTTAATAGCATGAATTTGAATTGTTTTTACAAGACGGGCAAAATCCACATGCGCCAGTATAATGTCAGAAAAGTGAGAAATTAGCCACAGTGTAATAGCACCCATCTTCAGTTATTATTGTAATTCACATAGACGTATAACAGAAAATGTGGAAATGGCGGAAGTGCTACATGACGCTTTTGTTTCAGTTTTCATCAAAAAGTTTAGTAGCGCTTGGACATCTATCATGGTGAATGATAGTGAAAATGAGGTAGAATAACAAGCTAAAATAGGGAAAGAACAACTTAAAAATTTCTTTGACAAGTTAAATGTCTTCTGGTCATCAAGGCCTGATGATGAAATACATTCAAGGAGCTGACTGTGGAGATATCTGAGCCATGAGCAATTTAAAGCCCTGAAAGGCAGTAGATAGAACTTGAAAAGGGGCAAATAGAATGCCAATCTATAAAATGGGGAATACGGACAATCTGGGGAATTATAGACCAGTCAGTTTAACTTCAGTACCTAGAAAAATATGGAGCAAATTAAGCAATTTAATTTGCAAACACACAGAAGATCATAAGGTGATAAGTAAGTCAGCATGGATTTGTCAAGAACAAATCATGTCAAACCAACTGCATAGCTTTCTTTGACAATGTAACAAGCTTTGTGGATGGGAGGGAAGCAGCAGATGTAGTATATCTAGACTTTAGCAAGGCTTTTGATGCTGTCTCAAATGATCTTTTCATAAACAAACCAGGGAAATACAACCTGGATGGAGCTTCTATAAGGTGAATGTATAACTGCTTGGAAAACTGTTCCCAGAAAGTAGTTATCAGTGGATCACAATTAACAGGAAGGGCATATCAAATGGGGTCCTGCAGGGATCCGTTCTGGCTCCAGTTCTGATAAATGTTTTCATCAATGATTTAGATAATGCACTTATGTCTACACTTACTAAAATTAGTTTGAATGAGTTAGTTTGAACTAACTCATTCGAACTAATTTTAGTTAGTTCGAATGAGCTTAATTCGAACTCGAAAAAGTTAGTTCGAACTAAGCAAGTGCCATTCATGGCACTTGCTTAGTTCGAATTAGAGAACCCCATTCATTTCAATAGCCAGTTGGTTCGAACTAAGAAATTACTTCGAATTAACATGGCCACATTGGCTAATTCGAACTAGTTAGTTTGAATTAACCCTTTAGTTCGAATACCCTATTCGAACTTATTAGTTTGAATTAAGGAAGCCCTTAATTCGAACTAATTAAAGCCTAGTGTAGCCATGGCTTTAGTTAGTTCGAATTAAGCCTCTTTAATTCGAACTAACTTGCCAGTGTAGACATAGCCATAGAGTACACATATAGAATTTCTGAATGATACCCAGCTGGGAGGGGTTGCAAGTGCTTTGGAGGATAGGATTAAACTTGAAAATGATCTGGATGAACTGGAGAAATGGTCTGAAGTAAGTACGATAATATGGATAAATGCAAAGTACTCCACTTAGGAAGGAACAATCAGTTGTGCAAATACAAAATAGGAAATGACTGCCTAGGAAGGAGTTCAGCAGAAAGGGACCTGGAGGTCATATTGGATCACTAACTAAATATGAGTGTAACATAGTTGCAAAAAGAAAAAAAAATCAAGCACAGGATGTATTAGCATGAGAGTTGTAAGCACAACACTAAGTAATTCTTCTGCTCTGCAGATAAGGCCTCTGATGCTGTTTGGATTAGGGGTGACTGTTTATAATTGATATCAGTATTGCAAAATGACAATAATTTGTACAAGATATACCATGCCAGGAATCATTAGAAAGGTTATAATTCACTAAGGCTGATAAGCAAGTTTATACGTATGTATCAGTTTTGCATTGTAAGTTCTAAATATGTATGGCACATTTGTATTTCAGCATGCGCTGTGTTTCTGGGTGACATGCCAGACAGCATGGCAGCAGCACTAACTCTGCTCAATGGCCCATCAAGAGAACTCAAAAGTACCATCAGTCCACTGAAAGAACCCAGGGACTACACCTTATGAGTCAGAAAGACATGTAAGAACATACCTAGGGACAGGGGATTCTCTGAGGACATAGAAGGCAGCTACACCATCCCCATCTTATCTTCATTCTTGTTTCCTATCTCTGTATCAACTAATCTGCAACTGAAGTGGTGAAACAAGGGATTGAGACCCATCCAAATACTAGAAGTACACCAGAGAAACTGTGCAAGCCTGTGTGATGACAAGTTCCAAAGGGGTACCCATGTTAGGCTACTTCAGCAAAACAAACAAGGAGTCCTGTGGCACTTTTAAAGACTAAGAAATTTATTTATCGCATGAACTTCCATGGGAGAAAATCCCACTTTGTCAGTTCCCCATTGTCAAGTGTCTGATAAAGTGGCATTTTTCTCCCACAAAAGCTCATGTGATAAATAAATTTGTTAGTCTTTAAAAGTGCCACCAGACTTGTTTGTACAAGCCTGCAAACTTCACATTTCTGCTGAGAATCTGATTATATATAGACTTATAGTAAGTCATTTGTATATATCTGATTGCTTAGATCATTCAACACTTCTCTTATTTGTTTCTTTCTTTTTATAATAAACCTTTAGTTTTATTTACTGAAAGATTGGCTGGCAGCATATTTTGGGTAAGACACAAACTAATTGATTTGGTAATGTAGTGTACCCTTTGGGGATCAGGAGAACATTTTTGGTAAAGGGAATAGAGCTTTTTAATAACTTATCTCTTTACTGGCCCTAGTTGCTAATTGAGGGCCAGAGACTGAAATGCTATAAAGGAGACTATATATATATCGGGCCTTCTTGATAACCAGTTTGGGCAATTAGAATTACTGTTTGTGACAGTACTAGTTGGGGAATCTTCTAATTGAAGTCTTAGCCACTGATTTGGGAGAATCTGCTCTCCTTTTACCAGCCTGCCCTGACCTTGGCATTTTCAGGTGGGGTACTCCAGCCTCAATTGGAGTATTTTGTCCAGTTCTGGGTGTCACATTTCAGGAAAGATGTGGACAAATTAGGGAAGTCCAGGGAAGAGCAACAAAAATGATTAAATGTCTAGAAAACATGACTTATGAGGGAAGACTGAAAAAAACTGAATTTGTTTTAGACTGTAAAAGGCTATGTCTATACTAGAAAAGTTAAGTTGACTTTCTAAGTCAAATTAATAAGGTCAAATTTAAGTCGACTTAACAAAGTCGACTTCACTTTTCTAGTGTAGACATAGCCCCTTGTCGACCTTATTAAGTCGACTTAACGCTTTAGGTTGACTTAATAAGGTTGACTTAGGCACTAATCTCCATCTACACCTGCTTGGAGTCGACTTAAGGCTTAAGGTGACCTAAAACCAGGTGTTAAGTCGACTTAATAAAAGCCCAGTGTGGATGTGGCTTTGTTTAGGTCGCCTTAAGCCTCCTTAAGTCGACCTAAGTTTCTAGTATAAACGCACCGGAAGAGAAGAACTGAGGAAGGATATAACAGTTTTCAAGTACATAAAAGGTTGTTACAAGGAGGAGGGAGAAAAGTAGTTCTTGTTAACCTCTGAAGTTAGGACAAGAAGCAATGGGGTTAAAATGCAGCAAGGGTGGTTTAGATTGGCTGTTAGGAGTCATTTTAAGTGTCAGGGTAGATAAGCACTGTAATAAATTGCCGAGGGCGGTTCTTTGGAAATGTTTAAGAGCAGGTTAGACAAACTCCTGTCAGGGATGATCTAGAACAGGGGCCTGCAACCCAAAAGATAAGAAGAGCCATTTTTGAAAATTCCTTCAATAACAAAGTGTTTTGAGAGCCACAATGGGTGTAGCCTCCTGGTGGGAGGTGCAGGGAGGTGAGCCAGGATTTCTGCTGCAGGGTCCCCTTATGCAGGGGGGGAAGCCTGGAGCTTGGCATGGGCTGCCCGTGGGGTCCCTGGTGGCTGGGGGAAGCCCAGAGCCAGGCATGGGCTCCTGCAGGGTACCCCGGTGGTTGGGGGAGCCCAGAGCCGCAAGGGGGCAGCCAAAGAGCCGCATGCGGCTCCAGAGCCACAGGTTGCAGATCCCTGATCTAGAATAATAATGCTTTGGTCCTGCCTTGAGTTCAGGGAATTGGACTACTAGACTGGATGATCTCTCGAGGTCCCTTAGAATCATAGGGCTGAAAGGGACCTCAAGAGGTCATCTAGTCCAACCCCCGGCTGAAAGCAGGACCACTTCTACTAAATCATCCCAGCCAGGGTTTTGTCTAACTGAACCGTAAACATCTCCAAAGACGGAGATTCCACCACCTCCCTAGGTAACCCATTCCAATGCTTCACCACCCTCCTAGTGAGAAAGTTTTTCCTAATATCCAATCTTGTCCTCCCCAGCTGTAATTTGAAACCATTGCTCCTTGTTCTGTCCTCTGTACCATCGGGAATAGCCTAGCTCCCTTCTCTTTGGGTTGCTATCAAATCCCCCCTCAGTCTTCTCTTTTGCAGACTAAATAAGCCTAGTTCCTTCAGTCTCTCCTCGTAAGTCATGTGCCCCAGCCCCCTAATCATTT
Organism: Pelusios castaneus; assembly: GCA_007922175.1. Taxonomy (NCBI): domain Eukaryota; kingdom Metazoa; phylum Chordata; order Testudines; family Pelomedusidae; genus Pelusios; species Pelusios castaneus. The sequence continues at coordinate 17,089,570 of ML685771.1, forward strand.
TTGTTGCCCTCCACTGGACTCTTTCTAATTTGTCCACATCCTTTCTGTAGTGGGGAGCCCAAAACTGGACACAGTATTCCAGATGCAGCTTGACCAGTGCCGAATAGAAGGGAATAATCACATCCCTCGATCTGCTGGCAACACTCCTACTGATGCAGCCCAATATGCCATTGGCCTTTTTTTGGCAATAAGGGCACACTGTTGGCTCGTACCCAACTTCCTGTCCACCATAACCCCCAGGTTCTTTTCTCCAGTGCTGCTACTTAGCTGATCAGTCGCCAGCCTGTAGCAGTGCATGGGATTTTTCCCTTCTAAGTGCAGGACTTTGCACTTGTCCTTGTTGAACCTCATGAGGTTTCTTTTGGCTCAGTTTTCCAATTTGTCTAAGTCTCCCTGGATCCTGTCCCTGCCCTCCACCATGTCTACTATTCCCCCCAGCTTGGTGTCATCCGCGAACTTACTAAGCACACAATCTATCCCATCATCGAGATCATTAATGAAGATGTTGAACAGAACTGGCCCCAGGACCGACCCCTGGGGCACTCCACTCATTACTGGTTGCGAACTAGACATCGAGCCATTGATTCCTACCCACTGAGCCTGGTGATCTAGCCAGTTTTCGATCCACCTTATGGTTCACTCGTCCAACCCATACTTCCTTAACTTGCCGACGAGAATGCTGTGGGAAACCGTATCAAAAGCCTTGCTAAAGTCGAGGTATACCATGTCAATGGCTCTTCCTGGATCCACAAATCCAGTCATCCCTTCCAGTCCTATGATTCGATTAGATTCTTTATAATATGCATAGTTACCAGCTACATGGAGTGAGGAAACCTATGTGGTCAGTAGAGGCTCTTAAATCTCTTCTTTTACTCTCATAAATGGATTTAGTTAGATGGGACAGTCACTCATAACTGATTTGTGTGGTTTCTATGGAAGTATTTTGCATTTTGAAAAGAGATTCCTGAGGTGTGTCAGACCCACTTCCTCAAAACCAGACCTTAAAAGCCTGTCGCAGCATAACTGGAAGTATGGAGCAACCGTGACTCCAGTGAAAGCTGATGGGAAGTGTGGACACCCAGCTTCTTTGAAAATCAGGATTGCTCTGTGTCAGGTTTGATTTGATTCCCCTTGAAAGAGATTTTTCATTGACTTAGATGGGAATGGGTCAGACCCCTTTAGAACTAAAAGGACAGCATCAATTTACCAGCACTGACAAACTAAATCTAAATGCTGCCCTGGGAAGAACATACAGGGCCCCTGCTGACTTCATTGGGAGTCTCGTGTGCATATTTCACACATTCTGATTTGAGCCATATATGAGCAGACCAAGTTCTATAAACCTCAGCATCTCCCTCAGACCATGATTCATCAAATCCCTAAAGCACATGCTTAAATCCCATCAGATTCAATCCACATGCTTACACCTACGCATATGATTAAGGGCTAAATGAATTGGGTCCTAATGCCCTGCTCTTATATCCTACCTTTTGACACAGTTTTTGGATCAGAACTTGCTTACTTTCATTGGCCAATCCTGAAAAGCACACTCTCAGCTAGTGCCACTGAAGACATGCGCCCATGAGGTAAGGTTTGCAGACCAGATTTAATCTGTTGTCCAAGTCTGCTGATTTGGTTTAAAGGAGTAACATCTACAAAGAGGTCTCTAGCATATATTTCTTTAATTCACCTCTCCCATCACTAAGAGACCTTATTATTTTGAACAATGGTAGAGTTTATTAATTTATAAAACCAGGTCAAAGTGACAGAGCAAGTACATAAATAAGTATCACATCAGGCATATGTCCTGTGAAGACAGTGGAAAACATGATACTGTGTATGTTATTGTCTTAAGTGGCCAGAAACTGTAACAATACAAAACTTCATGTACTAAATGGTTCCTTTTTTTTGTTTTTCATAAAGTGTTTATTATACAAATAAATACACAACTTGCACCCCACCTGTTCTGTCACAAACAAGACTGTCTTCCCAAAAAAGCCCCCCCAAACAAACAAAAATACAAAACCCAAACCCTGTACACGTTCCATGGAATCTTTGTTCAATCAGCTACTTCTACAAACATACCAGAGCAAGAGGTGAGCCTAACGTAGCCAGGCGTTTGTCTGTCTACCAGAATACTATGATGCCTCAGGATACCTTCCACCAATCCTTCATCAGAAGTATATTCATGTTAACACATGCATTAGTGGATTTCTAATAAAAAATTTTGCATTTCTGCTGTGCCTTCCAACCCAAAGGATCCTAAAGTGTTTTGCAAATGGCTGTTTCCCCAACTCTACTGCACAGCACCCACATCTGGTGCAGAACACAGTGAACAAGGAGCACTACATCACAATTTTGGACTGGAAGTGAACACTACACTCATTTTAAATACAAGGGAATTTAGGGAGACAAAGTTTCATTACCAAATTTGGCCAGGACACCAGAGTTAACGTTCTCTCTTTTGAAAACTGTTCTAGGATCATTTATGGCCAACTGTAGTGAAGGTTGTGTATTTATATCTTGGTGTCAGTGCCTTCTTTGGCTGTGTCTACACTGGCAAGTTAGTTCGAATTAAGGAAGCTTAATTCGAACTAACTAAAGCCATGGCTACACTAGGCTTTCATTAGTTCGAATTAAGGGCTTTCTTAATTTGAACTATTCCAAAGGGGTAGCCGTGTTAGTCTATTGTAAAAAGACAACAGAGTCCAAAAAGTGCCACAGGACTCTGTTGTCTTAATTTGAACTAATGACTTTGAATATGCTATTCGAAGTAAGGGATAATTCGAACTAGTTAGTTCGAATTAACCAATGTGGCCCTGTTAGTTCGAACTAATTGCTTAGTTCGAACTAACCGGCCCATTGAACTCAATGGAAATAACTAATTCAAACTAAGCAAGTGCCATTCATGGCACTTGCTTAGTTTGAACTAATTTTTTCTAGTTCAAATTAAGTTAATTCGAACTAACTAAAATTAGTTCGAATTAGTTAGTTCAAACTAACTAATTTTAGTAAGTGTGGACATAGCCTTTGATTTTTAAGTGATTTTACTGACATTCGAAGATTATTTTGTTTTTGGCAATCGAATTGGTGTGAAGGAGCCCCCTTCTGGCATGCTATTCCATTATGTATTAGGCCACTGTGGGCACTGGCAGGGAGGAAATGCACTAAAAATAACCTGTTCTCTATCCCAGCATGGATAATAGATTGTTCTTTGCAGGCAAGACCATGAAGAATTTGTGTAGGAAATCCTGGGTTTTATTCTCATCCTTATATTCTCACTTAGTCCCCCTCTTTCTCCTATCACATTCCCATCTGTCCCCTCTCATTCCCTCCTTGATTTTTGTAGATGACCCTATCCATACATTCCTGCTGGCAACTACAAGAAACCCTGGTAAGAATAGATCCTGTGCCACTGAAAAAACATGAAAGGGGATTGCCTCTTAATAGTTTAATAGTTCTTCTACTGGAGCAAGAGTTGGGCCCCTGGCATTAAGCACCGAACATGCCCTTTAACCTCTTTATTAACACGTGCACCTCCTAGAAGAAGACCTAGAGTGCCATCACTGGAAATGCATGGTGGGGCAGAGAGTACGATTTTTGCAAAGTTCCATGGGGACCTCCAAATTCTGGCCACTACTGTTTATTTCACCAGTGAGAACTGATTGCCTGGCCTGAGGCAACCTCTTTAGAGCTTCATTTCCTGTTGTGTCATAGCAGTCATAGACACTTGCCCTTCAAGAGTGAATCTAAGTTGGAATCCTTGAGCTGATGGGACAGGATTTCATGTGGATCCTCAGAGACTCCTTGTGTTTTAAAGTAATGGCCTTGCATGTTGGAACAGAACTCTTTTTCTGAAAGCAGATGCTGGACAGACCCTAACTTTCTCTAGTGAATGGCAAATCAAACTGAGAGTCTTAGATTTCTTTTCCCATGAAGATAACGGTCTTTGCTGGTGCTGCATTAACTCAGGGCTAGGCTACACTTGAAGCTTATGGTGCCACAGCTTTACCGGGACAGCTGTACCATTGTATTGGTGTACTATGGCTTGTGTAGCCATGTTATGTTGATGAGGGAGCGTTTCCCACCAACACAGTGCTGTCCACACAAGCATTTATGCAGATAAAAGTTATGTTGCTTGGAGGAGTGGGGAGTATCATTTTCACACCCCTGAGTGACAAAAGTTTTGCCGAAATAAGTGCCAGAGTAGACTAAGCTTTAGCAGCTTGATATAAGTGCTCATTATTTTGCTGATGGAGAGATTTGTCCTTGAAATTATGCTTATTAGTTTGCTGAGAACTGAGAAGCTACTACCCTTAGAACCACGCAGAACACGGCTATTGTGACAATTACCATTAATAAATTAAGTGATACCACAAGACTTTTCATGACTTACTAATCATTGCGGGGTTAATCCTATAGGAATTTTCATTAATGATTCCAGTACTTTGCATTCTCCTGCTTGTTGCTTCACACAGGGAGTTTATTGACTGAGGCTACGTGTTAAGTGGGCCCACGAGAATGCAGTATTGGGATGGCAATAAGGAGCTGCCATTTACTATTGAAAACCACTTAAAAGTTGGAAGTTTTCTCAAATTGCTACATAAATGCAGTAATTCCCACTAACACCTTCTGGTCTCTTTATGGACTAGTGTATTCAACAGCAAGCCATCCTCCAAAAAGCAGTAGGCTGCTTGGAAGCTTCCATTTAAATCTGGATTTTATGGCTCAAACATAAGTACTCTAACACTTGTGGTTCCCCCCAACTAGAAAAACATGAGTCATTTCAAGACCAGAAGTTCACATATATTCAGCACAGGAAATACTGCTCTCCATAGCTTATGCACCGTTATTAGGGGGTCTATCATTTCAGTTCTGTTTTCTTTAACTTGTAAAGGTACACAGCTTTACAAGAAAGGCCAGTTTTCCTTCCCCTCCCCCAACAATAATACAGAGCCTCCTAGTCTTTTTTTTTTTTTTTTTTTGTGGCAATATTTAAATGGTTGACACAGACCACTACACATAAAGCAGCAAGTTTGCTGTGCATGATGTGAATAATTACTGCATTATAGTTTTGGTTTTTAGGGCAAATGTTGACTTAAGCAAAATTAGCCTGCAGTCCAGCTGCAGATGCAAGTTTTCATAACTTTTCTTGTTTTCCCCCTCCAGTGCTGTCTCCTTTAACACTGACTCTTTTCAGACTTTTCGAGGTACAAAACCTTTACCAAATCCTCCAGCTCCGTCCTGCACACTCTGCTTTTGCACATTTGGCTGAGCTGAGCTTCTCCCTCACTAAATATTTTCCACTGGCCTGAAAATGAAAACAAAAAGCAAAGAGATACTGAGGTAGAAAGGGTGCATGGAGCTTTAGAGTCACAAGCTCTAGCCAGACAAATGCATTCAAATGACTGATAAGGAGAATTTCAAATCTTCCAAAGAAAAGTATTTAAAATATCTCTCAATCACTTAACATGCTCTATGCAAAAGAAATATATTAAAAGGACATAAAGGAGCAGATTCTGATTGGGGAAGGTGAATAGGAAAAAAAAATCTATAGTTATTAACTGGGAAGACCCTGGCTCAAAATTGCAGCACGCTCTTAGGCCATGTACACACGACAGACGTGTCCCGCAATCAAGTTGTTGTGAGACAAGCAAGCGTTATAATTGTAACGTTTTACCCCATCCACATAGCACTCCTTGTAGCCAAAGGGAGCGTTCACACGCTCCTTTGAATTTTTGCTATAAGGAGCAGTGCATGGTGGGCCCCTATCCCACCATGCACTGTCGCAGCCAGCCGTTAGACTGGCAGCAGGGCTGTTCCCCCCCCCCCCCAGCTAGCTGCCCCGGGGGTTCCCCCACAGGGCTGGAGCCCGCTGCCCTGGGGGTTCCCCAGGGCTAGAGCCGCACTGCCCTGGCGGCTGGAGCCCCACTGGGGGGGTGTTCCCACCGGGAGATGGGAAGCCAGCTTCAGTCGCTGGCAGGTTGAGCCCCAGTCTGGTGGCTGGATCTCAAGCCACCTGCAGCAGCAGAGCCTCAGTTGTGGTAGTGGAGCCAGGCCGCCGGCAGCAGTTGAGCCCCGGCCATGGAACCGGGACTCAAGCTGCCAGGGGCCGCAGAGCCCCAGCTGCGGCAGCGAGGCTCAAGCCGGCAGCGGGTGACAGTGGTGGAGCCCCAGCCACCAGCTCCAGGATTCCTGGAGCCCCGCCGGAGCAGAGCTCCCGGAACCCTGGTGGCTGGAGCCCTGCGGCTTGTCAATTTCCCTGCTCTGTTAGACAAGTATGACAGCTCCCCTGTCTCAGAGTGGCCTCCATCGGCACTCTGGGACATTTCCGGAGGCTGTCTAGCCCGCAATGAGAGTACACACACACTCTATTGCAGGACAGATGATCCGTGGTGAGCATTACCACGCTCGTCTAGGGGCTTGTACACACTACAGCCTTATCGCGCATAAGGCTGAGAGCATACACACTACAATCTTGCTTGTTGCTCGGCAACAGCCCTCTTGACGTGCAACAGGTAAACCACCTAACTGAGGGTGGTTAGGCTTACCATGGAACAGCTGCTCCGTGGTAGAGCCAGTGTGTACACTCCTTGCGCTTTTGACAGCCTCCGGAAATGTCCCAGAGTGCTGACTGAGGCCACTCTAGGACACTGGAGGTGTCGTACTTGTCAATTTCACTGCTCTAGCAGAGCAGTGAAACTGACAAGTAGCGGCGCTCCTGCCACAGGAGCTCTGCTGCTGTTGGAGCCACCAGGAACCCACCAGGAACCCGGGCTGGCGGCTCCCGAGCAGGAGCACCCAAGCCCAGGTGTCTTGAGCCAAGCTGCCTGCCACTTGGGCAGTCAGTGAGGCTGAAGCCGCCCGGGCAGGCGGCTCCTACTTGGGGCAGTGGGGCTCCAGCCACGGAGAGTGCCAGCTTCTTGGCGGCAGTGTAGCCCTGGCCCTGGGAAAGCCCTGCAGGAGTGGGGCTCAAGCCACCGGTGGCTTCGGAGCCCCAGCCCTGGGGAAGCTCTGCCACCTGTGGCTTGAGCCCCGCTACCGAGGGTACACCTCCCCCCCCTGCAGTGGGGCTCCAGAAGGGCAGGGCAGCCCCAGAGAACCCCCCAGCCAGCCCTACAGTCCTGTTGGGGAAGGGCGGGTGGAAGCAGCCCAAAGGCTGGCTGCGGCAGTGCATGGTGGGATAGGTGCCCACCATGCACTGCTCCTTGTAACGAAAATTCAAAGGAGCGTGTGAGCGCTCCTTTTCATTACAAGGAGTGCTATGTGTACGGGGGAAAGCCTTATAGTTATCATGCTTGCTTGTCCCGCGACAACTTTATTGCGGGACAAGTCAGTAGTGTGTACATAGCCTAGGTGGTTTACCTGTTGCGTGGCAAGAGGGCTGTTGCCGCGCAACAGGCAATGTAGCGTGTACGCTCGCAGCCTTATTGTGCGGTTAAGCTCCTTACCGTGCGATAAGGCTGGAGGGTGTATAAGGCCTTAGTCAAGTGGAATTCTTTCAACAGCTGCTGGTGCCCTGCAATACTGGAAGTCCAATCATAACAACAGCAACTTGCTAGTGCAGAACACCTGGAGAATAAAACTGACCATGAAGAAGTGAATTTGGTGAGCGAAGTTTGGTAGCACACGCTGGGTGAAATACAAAATATAAACTATTCCAGGAGTGGAAAATGAATTTGATTTTTTTAAACAGCCAGTGTTTAATAATCAAAGGTGTTACTAGGAGCTTCTGAAAGACATTTTAAAAATATGATTATATGAAAGTACACCTCCAATCATATGTGGCATTCTGATTATTTTATGCTCACAAATTATTGATTCCACATGTCAGAGGGAAAGTAGTCCACTTATTTCATTTGGAGGAGTAAGGCTGGGCATGTTTCATGGCTGAGAGTATATAGAAAAGTGAAGCCTGAGGAGAGAAGACTTCTACTTACTCAGTGTTGTCCTTGTTATCTGCTTGAAGTAGGGAAGTTCTTCAAATTCACTTTTGGGTACCTTCTCAGTGTGGAAGTGATGTAGAATCCCTGCAGCAAAACAGTAAGAGCATGTAGTTGTAACATGTTCCTCTGCTCTGAGCCTGTTGTGATTTGTGGGTAGAATTACTGGCATGTCGAACCACATTGTGAAATTGTCTTTACCAATAACTTTCTGGATCTTCAACATTTTAAGCAATTCCATGTGCTCCATTACTATTTTTCTTTTTGTGGTTTTGTGTCGGTGGAGAGTATCACAGAGATCTGAGAGTTAGTGTCTCCTTCGCCCACATGGCTTCGGCCTTCCCTGGCATGAATGAAGAGAGGACCAGAGCAGAAGCCTAAATCCCGGTGCCTTGGAGAAAAGCCATGTGGTATGCTGAAACGATCTTTTGCCTAACTCCAGCCAGCCAGTAGAAGAGGCTCCTGCCAAATCACCAGAAAGATTTGTGTCTTACTGGTAGCGTTGGTCAGTAGGACCCACTATTAACCACCAGCCCTTTGTATGACTGTTCATCAATTACAATCCGTGTAATCATAAGTGTAGTTTGCCTTTTAATATGATCTCAACCATGGAGGAAGCATCTTTTTTTTAAAAAAAAGTAGAGACTAAAACTGTTGTTGACACTATCTCTCAAAGCAATCTGTAACCATTAAACAAACAGCCATAACAATGCCCAGTGAATTAAGTAAATTTTACTGATATGTTAAACAGAAGTACAAAAAGATTAAGTGATTTGCTGGAGGTCACACTTAGTAAGTCAATGGCAGAGTCAGCTATGCAAGCCAGGAGTCTCGATTCCTATGTATGTCCATCTGCCTGCTCTGACAGTGTGACAGCATTCCCAGAGAATATACTACAAAGAGGTAATAACAATTGAAAGTAAAGCAAATCTAATATTTAGCAAGTGAAATAAGATTTTCTGAAGAGCAGTGTCATCAATTGGTATACGCCTTCATGTAAAGAGTTTTGGGGAAGGTAGCCAGCATAATTCTTAGGGAAAGAGAGTTGTTTGTAGGAGATGAAGATGCAAATAACATTGTCTCTCTTTATATACTGAATAGCAGATCTATTTACAGCCACACTTTTGCCACTTCCCTTTCTGGGCTCCCACTTGTATTTTCAGTTCAATTGAAATATATGTTACGTGGCTCCATTCTCCCCAAACAGCCCTCAAGTTTTTTTTCTCCCCAGTAAGAAATCACTTTACCTACTTTAAAAACAATGAGAGTCCTGTGGCACCTTATAGACTAACAGATTATCCCACAGTAGCCCACGAAAGTTATGCCCAAGATTATCTGTTAGTCTATAAAGTGCCACAGGACTCTCGTTGTTTTTGCTGTACACAGACTAACATGGCTACCCCTGTGGAAATTTTTACCTACTTTGAAATGCAGCCTCCTCTGAGATTGTATACACACTTTTTTAGGATGCAAAAAATTGCTGTACACAGCAATATTATGTAAGTTCAGATTCAGCTTAGAGTTATGAACTGTAGGAAAGTTTGTCCTTTGTTTGAGATCTAGCTTCTAGATCTGTAAAACTGAGACCAGTCAACTAGCTAAATTAAAAGCTCAGTCTTTATTCATTTGCAGTATATAGAACAATGATCACCTGAAGGGCTAGAACATCTAACTCCTGCAGACATTTAATTGAGAGGACTGTCAAGGGTTGGAAGTCAGTGCTCAGGATTAACAGATTCTTTTTCCCGTTACAGAAAATTTTTTTTCAGTGAAAAATCAAAATCCAAAATGTTTTGGCCAAATCCTGAAGAAATTTTGATTCTGTAGCACTGCTACAGTGCTTAATGAGAGCTGTAATTTGGTAGTTGTGCGCCCTGTTCCCCTTAATAAGCCAGGGCTACTGGTTGGACTACATCTCCCATGATGCACATGATGTCCTCTGTTCCATCCCCTCCCCACAGGAGTTTATCCTCATGTCGGCATTGGAGTGGTGCATCAGGAGAGATGGAGAGTGGGAGCATGAGGCACCTGAACTAAAACTCTCACGAGGAACTGCAGTAGCATTTCAGAATCAAAGTATTCGTGGTTTTGGGCAAATGGTTTTCTGAGGGGAAGTGGAGGGAGAAATCAATTTTCCCTGGAAAGCAGATGCCAACTCTGCAACTCTGCTCCTATGACAGTCAGAACTTGAACTTTACAAACAATTAATGATCTTTAGAGAGCCAGATAGGAATATGATGAAAGTGGTCTGTGACATAGTTTAGAAAGATGAATATCTCCATTTAGAAAGGGATTGCTCTCAACTTCTTTTTCTTCCTTATATTCTGAAGGTTAAAGCTGCAAGGGAAAATGGGCAGCAAACTCAGCAGAGCAATGAACTGGCAAGTGTCTCTGCCCTCTATTGGTCAAAATCAGAACCGCTCAACAGCATATGATAGACCCCACACGGCTAACAAGGGAATTTGGCGCAAGTGTTCGCAATTTTTGGTTTTATAGTAGGAGGATTGGAGTTCTTTCTCTGCTCTTAGGGAAATGCCACATGCCCCTGATGCCAAGTTCCAAAGGAGTAACCTTCTAAGGAGTAACCAGTCTAGTTCAGCAAAACCAACAAGGAGTCCTGTGGCACTTTTAAAGACTAGCAAATTTATTTATTGCATGAGCTTCTGTGGGAGAAAGTCCCACTTCGCTTCAGGCATCTGACGAAGTGGGATTTTCTCCCATGAAATCTCATGTGATAAATACATTTGTTAGTCTTTAAAAGTGCCACCGGACTCCTTGTTTGTTATGCCCCTGATGTGAAGAACAGAAACAGCTATGAGGTCCTGAATGGCAAGAATTTGTAAATTCTGAAGTTTTAAATTGAAAAAAGCACTATTTCAAGACAGAACTTGATCTACTTACCTTTTCTAATTGTCCACACATGTACTTCTATTTGAGGGGGCTTTTCTGTTTCCACTGCGATTTTTCTAATGGTTTCTCCTTCTTCCGTGAAAACAGATTCATAGACAGAAAGCATCTCTTCACCACAAAAGTAATCCTTGCTGTCAAAGCTCTGACTTGGCATCTCTTCTGTAAGCAAAACATGATACAGCTTTAATAATGTTCCTCAGAAATTATTAGACTCATGCTGCCCAACAAGTTTCGTTTAATTGTACATTCCTCTGACATGGTCTTTCAAGCTCTTGACTAGCTGAGTCCAGGCGACTTAGTGAAATGCTGTTTTTCTCTCCCTTCTTAATGCTCGGATCTGGTAACAATCAATGAATTTGGATTTTTATTTGGTATGTTTTATATTTGTGACTTGTGTGTGCTGATTTGGAGAAAAGGTTCTGCTTTTTTGTTTTGTTTTGTTTATTGAATAGGGGTGGGTGAACTTCAAGAGTTAAAGATTGATCTGGAATCTAGGTAACAAATTCTTTGCTTCTATAGCACCTTCTGTCCAATGTTATTAGCCAGATTTTTCTAAGTCCCATCATTTCCCATTCACTCAAGAGAAGTTGTGGATGCTCAGAACATCTACACTTCAAGCTCTCACTTCTTTACTTTGATTGAATCAAGCCTCACAATACCTCTGTGAAGTCAACAAGTACCATTCTCATTTTACACATAAGATGACAGACACAGGGCAGGTAACTGATTCTTCTCAGGTCACACTTGAGTCACAGCCACAGAGGGGACACGAACCGTGGTCTTCCAGGGCACTGAGCCAGACTGCCTTCTAATAAACAATGCTAGCAGGTGCTTTGTGAGTGCCCTGTGCATGTGGTTCTGACAGGCTTTCTCCCAGAGCATTTCTGTCAGTGCTATTACAAATTGTGACAGAGCAGAGGAGATAAAACCCTCTGTAGCTCTGTCAGTCCTGGCCTGAGGGGCTGGAGCAGGTGTGTGACTGATTAGCCTAAGTCAGAGCCTGGCTTAATGAGGTGAATTGGAACAGCTGGTGACCTGGCCAGGGGGATATACAGGCCTGGGCAGGCTAGTAGAGAGGGAGGAAGCTGTTTGTAAGGCTGCCTATTGGCCTGGCAGAGCCTGTAGGATGTCTGGGGATGGGACTTACTGTAAGCACTGGAAATAAAGAGCATGGGTGGTGGCAAATAGAATGGAGTGATGAGCCTTTTGTGGGAATCTAATGCCATGGAAGCAGAATGTGAGTAGAACTAAGAACAAAGCAGAGGGCTAGGCAAGGTGGATCGCTGCACAAACTAAACACAAGAAGGAGCTAAATATGCTGTGGGAAATTTTTAAAGTTACAGATAGGATTTAGGCACCTAACTTCCATTTGTGCCTTTGAAAATCTCCCCCCTGCCCATAGATAACATGATTGATCAGTCTGGCAAAGCATCACAACAGGTGTTAGCAAATTTCTAAGTAGTCTTTTGTTTCCTTTACACATTTTTATTAATATCCTACCAAAAGCTAATCAAATGATTAGATTTTCCCACAATCCTATGATAAACTCGTATTGCATTAGTGTTCATTCCAAGTATTGGAATAAATAACTTTATGATGAAGAATTTAAAACCTTAATCCTATGTTTTGCAAAACAGAAGCTTTATTATAGCAGTGTAAATATTTCAAAGTAAGAAACAAATGGAAAACTCTATGATGATTGTAAATGGGAAGGAATGGGAGAAGGAGAAATGTTCTTTGAATTACTGCCAAGAAGATAATGAATCTCTTTTGTGTGGGGGGGAGGAGGAGGGAGGATAGATTCTCTTCTGAAATGGATGTCAAAAAGACATCTGAATTCTAAAGAAAAGATCCAAATATGGGCCCAATCTTTGGTGCTCTCTATCTGTAGAAGTGAAACAAATGAGATAGCTTGGAAAACAGAGTGCTAGATCTTCTCTCTTGCCCAGATTTCCTCTAGAGAAAACAGCAACAGACATATCAAGTGTGGCCATGACCAAAAGACCCCTTAAAATCCAAAGCAAAAAGGCAGTCTGGGACCTAATTTATGTTTTACCTGAACAGACTTTACAGCATTTTCCTTCTATTTTCTGAGGGTATTTGCAGGGGTATTGATCCGGACAATGAATTTTTTTACATTCTTGTTTGGTGATGTTGCAGGTACACAACACGCACTCTACGATTCCAAAGGCCCGGAGATCAGGATGCCACGATTCACCATGTGAGTATGTTTTTCCATTTGAAACACAGACTGTACAAGAACAGGAGAGAGGGAAGGAAATCACATCTTAGTTGTATGGTAAGGGCCCCAACAGCTCTATGGTGGAACCAGAACCTCTGGCTTAGTGCATGCATATTGGCAGGAGTCAATATTTCATTCATGTCTAAGATTCCAACCTGCTTAAAGGACATACCTTCGCTTGGAAGAATATTTTCATGAGTGATTTCTGGCCCAATCATTCGCCCATTGATAAGTCTTTTTGTCATTTACTTCAAAGGGAACAGGATTGAGCCTTTGAGAACTTTTTTTTCTGTTCAAATTGGCCTAAATTCTGGCCTCACTCATCCGTGAGGATACCCTAGGATTTCAGTGAGTGAGAAGGGGTGAAGAATTTGATGATCCCCTAGACGACACAGCCAGAGCAAAGCAGGAGATGTTTAGAAAACGGAGTTTGATCCATTCTGCATTTTCTCTTTCAAAATGTTATTTGGGTGTTTATAGACTTGGGTATTTTGCAATTTCTAAAAGCAAAAAGAAGCTTTAAAACAAAAGGATACAGATATTGAAACGTATCTGGACACCATCTGAGTGCCTCATAGGCCTTAACAGATCTAGCCTCACTACACCCCTGTGAGGTAGAGAAGCCCAACAGGCACAAATTACCAGCTGGTGAAAACAGACTTGGTTTGCACTGAAGTTAATGGGAGTACTGCCAGTTTATACCAATGCTGAAGTTGCCCAATGAATCTTGCTTCTTTTAACATTTCATAAACACAACAAAAAATGCAAACTAACCCAAAAAGGTGAAAGAAAGGGCACTGTTTGACTTCAAAAAGCAATGAAAATTAAGCTTGGATATGCTGTAAATATTTCCAATTCTTCCAATATGCCATCATTTTTATTAATGCTTTTATTTGTAAAATATGTTCTTCTTTTGCCTGTAACTTTCAAAAGCAATTTAATTTTTATCTGTAATCTTAAATTTACATCTAACTGGTAACAGATGTGACCAACTGGCTTATGTTTTACTAAGTTACTAAGATTTATGGTGGGTGTTTTTAGTAATGTATTGTCTTTCATGGGGGTTTATGCCATCATTTTGGTTTAATAATTTATTACTTTTTAAACTCTTTCTTAAGAGCTGTTTTCATTTTAGAAGGGGAAACAGTTTTTCTCTCATAAAAGCTAATGAAGTGTTCTCAGTATATAAAGAGGAGAAGGGAAAAAATTACATAAATGGAAATAAATTACTCTATTGTTATAATTTGCCTTCTTACATACTTTAATAGTATATTTATACTTGTTTATATCTTTTTTCCAGCCAGAGATCTTCAAATGCTTTACAAACATAAATTAAATCTCACAGCTTCTTTGTACCATAGGCAGAGATATGTTGACTATAGATACATTATTTCAATTTTTCAGATGGATAAGTTGAGACACAAAAAGATAAAATAATTAGCCCAGAGTGACAGAAGGAGTCTATAGCCACTATGAAAACAGAACTCAGGAATTCTAGCTCCTGATTTCCTGCCTTAACCACTCTGTCTGCAAAGAAATGTAATTCTGTATCCATGTAATTGCACCAAATGTGCATGTCAGTATAACCATTCTGTTTGTTTTTTGGGTTATAAAATGTCTCTCAAGAAGCATGTGCGTTAATTACTAAAACACATTCTAATTGCATAGAACAAAAGAAAGACATGGCCACCATTCTGATTTCCATTAGAAAGACCGCTTAAACTCTCTCTAGACAGCGAGCTTCTAAAGTGATCACTGGCACGGAACTGCATACAGAAATGTGCTGTTCATCGGTCTGCTCTTTATTTTCTGAAACAAATCAATTAGCAATTGCTTTGATTATGTCTTCATGTGTGAACTGGATGTCAGAGGTATTGCACTGAGTGGAGATTCATGCTCCTAGTTTTATCCTAAAACACTGGCATGATCTGAATGTGTTTTCATGGTTGTTCAGGTGGATAATAAAGATCCTATGGCCAACATTCCTTCTGTTAGTTAATACCTTAAAAGATTAGTTGGCTCTAATATAAAGGCTTTTAACTCTTTGTGGGACATTTCTGAGTGTGTGCTGTTCTGGGTTTTGTGTATAATTGCTCTTCTATAGCTAATTCATTTTTTAAAAAAACTATTTGGGCCTGATTCTGCAGACCCTTCTTCACTTAAATAATACTAACTCACCAAGTAGTCTCACTGAAATGTATAGGAAGTGGGTGCACTCAGTGCTTTCAACATCATGACCTTTTATCGGGACATGAAATCTGCTGCCCCTTTGGAAGTTGGGGGTTTGTTTATTCCCTCATTTTTTCTTAGCATAATCCTTGAGGAACATGGCTTAGTCATGCTTGTATAAAGGTTTTCCATACGAGCTTGAGGTCCTAATGTTCCCATAATGTAATAAGTCCTGTATGGCTCTCAGAGGCTTTAAGACATATTATGTTATGTTATTGGAATGCCTCTAGTTCGCAGTGCTTTGTTTTACTTATATCTTTGGTATGAAGCATTGTATTGATCTCTGGAAAGTAGAATAAAAG
This sequence comes from Pelusios castaneus, assembly GCA_007922175.1. Lineage (NCBI taxonomy): Eukaryota > Metazoa > Chordata > Testudines > Pelomedusidae > Pelusios > Pelusios castaneus. The sequence continues at coordinate 17,105,196 of ML685771.1, forward strand.
TTAAACGGGTATATGTGGAACTGATAGGTAACAGCTTTGTTCAATGCAGATGAAAAGGGGAAGGTTCTTTCTCAGCGGCGGGATATTTTTTACCATACGTGTAGCTCAGTAAGTCTTGGCAGTGGTGAATGTACTGGTGATGGAGTCAGCCTTTGGAGTCTGAAATTTCTGTAGTAGCTTAAACACATGCCACTTGCACTCACACAGGTGACCAAAGAGGTAGAAACAGGAGGAAAATAACTGAAAGCAGATTTTTCCACTCTGTGTGTGAATTTAGCAGCAGATCCAAAGGTTGCCCCACCAGTGAAATCAGCTGCTCACCTTCCTAGTCCCAAAAGAATAATGTGGCCTTTATACCGATTCATGTAACAGTTTCTCAAAGTGCTTTATGTAGAAATCAATACGATAGTGTGTTGCCTATGCATAGACGAATGCAGCCACCATTATATGCTCAGACACAATTGCCCCTGCCGGGATAACACTCCTAATGGCATATCTTTGCTCTCTTCTTGCATTTTTATTTTCTGACTTCCAGCAGTCAGTCGTAAGTTTGAATTTGCAAGGCTCTGCTGTATGTACTAAGAATTCTTTGAGTGCTACACGTGGCTGAGACGTGGCTCAGAGTAGCATTGCAAAAGGACTTCTCTTTACCTCGTCCATGCTTCTGCTGCTTGTTGATGACGATCTGTACTATAGTTCCTGAGGCCTGCTGGGAGTCGGGTAGGATTCCACGATTATTCCTGCCACTGGGAAATCGTGGAATGTTGACCACCTGCCTACTGGAGCTTGGTGACAGGTTGTAATGGGAGCGATGGTAGGAATGCCTCTGTGTGGAGATGGAAAGAACAGGAATGTAAGTGTCTCATTCAAGTGAAGAAACTGGAGAGCTGAACTTCTTGTATAAAGATTGAGTAAACTGCTTGCATTAAGGCTCTTTGTGCACTTGGTGTAATTTTGCCATGATGTCAGTGACCTGCTAAATACCAAGATTTGCTTCTCCCTTGTGAGAGAGAGAGAGAGAGACTCTCTCTCTCTCTCTCTCTCTCAGGCAAGGGTTTGAAATTAACCTGGGAATAAAATCAATTGTAAGTATTTGACAAACGGCATTATAGCCTTCTGCAGCAAAACTACTTTTTACGCCAAATATAGTCCAATACATAAAATGATCAGATGCTGCCTGCCCTCCTGCTTCTCATTTCACTGTAGGTGCCACAGCCACATACTCACGAAGGGCCAGATTCATCCATTGTTGCTTGTGAAAACAGCACCTTGTAGGAATTTAGTTCCAAGTCCATCAGCAGGGAAGCCTAGAGAGAAGTGTAGGTGAAAACAGCCTGTGCAATGACTGTTTTCCCAAGCAAAGCACCATGGATATTTGGGGGGATTTTTCCCCCCAAATACCCAAAGGCACAACTGAAGACTGTTTGTTAAAATAGTAATCTTACAAGGCCATTATTTGGAGCAACCCAAAGATTTATCAGAGACCATTGACATGTATTTATTTGTGCTCCTAATGCTTAAAAATTCCATGTTCTCTCTTCAAATGTTATAAAAATCCACACTGCCAGACTGAATTGTTGATGTTAATCTTCACTCTGAAGGCCATAAATTGATTGCTCTTGCCCCTGGAGTGAATTCTTCTACCTAAGGCATACGAACTGGAAAATAAGTGTTACTCCTTTTTAAAATCAACCCTGGCCTGGCAGACAAACTATCTGTTCAGATATGGCATGCACAAGTATCTGACCCAAAGTCTGCAGGAGTCATGGTTTTGGATCAGGCCCCAGCTGTGCATGTTCATGTGACAAAGTACAAGAGAATAAGTAAAATCATAACAAGATCATAGCATCATAGAATAACAGGGATGGAAGGGACCTCATGAGGTCATCTAGTCCAACCCCCTGCTAAAAAGCAGGACCACTCCCACTAAATCACCCCAGCCAGGGTTTTGTCTAACCGGGCCTTAAAAATCTCCAAAGACGGAGATTCCACCACCTCCCTAGGTAACCCATTCCAATGCTTCACCACCCTCCTAGTGAGAAAGTTTTTCCTAATACCCAACTTCGACTTCCCCAGCTGCAACTTGAAAGCAGTGCTCCTTGTTCTGTCCTCTGTTACTACTGAGAACAGCCCAGCTCCCTCCTCTTTGGAGCACCCCTTCAAGATCAAGTCAACTTGGGCCAGTCGCATGCATTATCTAGTAGCCATCCACACACAGGGCTAGAGTTTCCTTTGCCCTGCACCTGTGGCGGTGGTGGTTTACGCCCGAGCAAGTGGGCCACAATATGCTGCCATTCTTGTTTGTACAGCACTCCACACTCATTCTGTGGCAGTGCAAGTTGCCTGACAAAGTGCAGAGCAATGAAGAGTCAGACCCAGTGAATGGCTATTTGTTCTACTTTATAACTACTGAATATGGACAGATGTAACCAAATAGCTACAGCAAATCAGCTACAGCTGATCCTAGCAGGGAAGAATTTTATAACACTGTTACTGCTGTACACTCAGGGTCCTTGGCTATTGCTGATTCAGGGGGAAGAGAGATGGATATAGAATTTTTGTTTATGAACCACAGATAATAAACAATATTCCCCATTCCACCAGTGCTGGCTTTTTTAACAAAGGGCACTGAATTTTTTCTAACAATCATTGCAGGAGATGCTAGACATCCTCCAATTATGGGCTGCCATCTCAACGATCCATGGTTTTAGAAGGAAAAGTAGAATATAATAAGAAACTGGAAGAGGAGCAGAAGGGATACCAAAATGAGAAAGAGGGATGATGGAAAGAGCAGGTATGACAAATCACGGCCTAGGAAACTGAAATCAAAGTGTCCTGATGTAAGAGACATACCCATTCTGCCCCCATGAGCTGTAATTTTCATGGCTGGAGCCCTTGACTCCCTAGCTTCACCTTTTAATTCCTGATAGCTGACATGTGAAATGTATTGTAGTGGTGGCAGAGCATAATTTGCAAGCTTCTGGGTAATGGCATACCACATTTAGGGCCTGGCAGGGAGCAGGGGCTCTAATCTATCACAAGAGAATTTTGTCTGTCCTTTCTGTAAGTTCATTAAAGACTTTGAGCTGGGTACAAAGAAGTGAAGGCAAACAGAGGAAGTTTCAATGGAAAAAGGTATTGTTGATAGTACAAATCTTTCTGCTAGGTATTCCCACACCAAGGCAGGACAGGTGAAGAGCTAAAGAGTAATCATCCCTTTTACTCATGTGTGCATAACTCGACTGGCAAATGCGTCTTCTGATTAAACAGGGAACACTCACGGCTTCTCTGTTGGCTGGTTGGCGGAAGATATCCCCATCAGAATGTTCCCATGATAACTCTCCATCTTCTGTATGTGGAAAAAAAGCAATCCGTTATGGGAGTAATTATGCAGTGCCTTAGTACAGCTGAATGAGACCAAGGACTGAGGCAGAGCTGTTGTGTGGTCACATGTTACTATGACTCCTTTACTCTTACAAAATAGATTTATTATTTCTATTGCAGTAGCTCCCATAAGCTCCCCTCCTGGGGAAAGACCCCATCATAGACAGTCCTTGAGCTTGCAATCTGTCATTTTCCTAGGCTACTATGAAAGATCATCCTCACTGAATTCTAAGCTACACTTATATACGGAATAAAGTACATTTTTGTGTTGCATTGTCCTTAAGGTTTTTCCTTCTTTCTGCTTACTGTCCAGCTCACAAAACTTAGTAATTCACACTTGATTTCCCAGATTTTTTTTGAGTGAATGAGATCCTTTTTTAAAAAAAATCCAACTCTGAAATTATTTTTAAAATAGAAGCAACGACCACATTTACTGCATTACTCTCTGGACACACAGACAGGAGGGAGCCATATGTGATAAAGTACGGTATATCAAACTATACGAGGAATGGACCTAGTGGGAGTGGCTCTAATGCCAGCTGATAGATTCCTGTGCTTGCAGCCAATGATCATAATGCGTTCAGCTCTGCTGTTGACTAGACCAGTGGTTTTCAGCCTGTGGTCCACAGACCCCTGGGGATCTGAGACAATCTAAGATTTCCAAAGGGGTTTGCACCTCCATTTGAAATTTTGTAGGGGTCTGCAAATGAAAAAAGATTGAAAAAACAGTGATTTAATAACCAGCAGAAGGAGTACAGGCAGGTATCCTTATCCCCAAGAGAGGGCTTACATCACTGAGGATGCTCATAACAAAGAAGTAAATGCTAGAAGAAAGTCTTGAGTTGAATGTTTGTGGACTCAGGTTAACTGAGGCACCTGAAGTTTGTGCACTGCAATGCAGGAGGAATTAAAGTGCTTTAGAAAAAGCAACTAGAGGAGCTTCAGAGCAAGGCTTTGGTCCTCCAGGACCCAACATCATGTTCTGGGGGAATTTAGAAATGTAAACAAAAAATCTCAGTTTCCATTTAAGAATGTTTTGCAGCTATGTTTGTGAAGACAGGTTTAGAAATGTAAACGTCTACAAGCCGATCAGCACTGATCACTAGCACTTAGGGGGGATAATGATGGAAAGGAATCTGTTATGATTTGGGAAGAAGTGGCACCAAAAATGCTTAGACTGATATTTAATTGTTTAAAAATAGGTAAGTGACTTACAGGAATGGGGGTGGGTGGGTCATCTACAACAGAGATAGATTTGAAATTGAATACCCCCAAATTTTGGTTTGATCAGCCTTTCATATACATGCAAGGTAATGTAAGCTTCATAATGGCCCAAAATCTGCACCACAGAACTCAGTGGCAGCAGCATCTGGACTTTATGGCTTGGAGCCATCTCTAGTCAATAGGAAAAAGACATTTGAAAACGCAGAGGACTTTTTCAGTGTTCTGTTCTTTGTCCTTTCAGGGACTAACAGATCCCTCTCCCTGGGGCTGGGCTCATATATCTTCATGAAACTGAACTGCTTAGCTTTGTAAGAATTGCAAGGGTAAGATAAATTACCATGTGCCAGATTGAAAAGCACAAGGTTAGTTAGAAAGGAAATGCTACTTTTAAGGAAGTATTATAAACAATGTATCATTTTAAAAAACATTTATGCAAACATGGACAGTCTTTTCAATGGCCACTGCAGGCTCTGACTCTCCTTTACCATATAACCCATCTCAGCTCCCACATCCAGCCCTGAATTTCCTATTTCTGAATCACCTTTTTCTTTTCAATAACTGTCTTCTCCTGTTCTAGATGGCTGACTTTTCCAATGTAATCCTAGTGCACAGCGTAACTAAAGTATGATGCTTCGTGCTTTGAAACCGTCTGATTTTTGTAATTATAACTCGTCAGTTCCAAATCCAAGTCACCATATAAAGTAAAATTATGTGCTACCATCCCACGAAACTAAAAATAGCTATCAGGAACCAGAAACCAGGAACCAGATGATTAGCTAATGTTTATTCTATTGCACAGTCAACATATTGAATGTTAAATGGTAATTTGCTAGATCGCATGCTGTGAGTCAGGGACCATCACCTTTGTCTGCCTGAGTGCAGAAAGCTTCAAAGCCAAGTTGCCTAATAAAATAATTCTACATTTAGTGGCTAAAATGATAATAGGAAGCAGCAAGTGTTGCTGGGTAGGGGACCAGACTGGAACTCCAGAAACCTGAGTTGGTCTTGGCTGGCTTGGTCTTCTTTAGTGCTCTGTGCTTCAGTTTCCCTTTCTTTCTTCTTGGCTGTATGGACTGTAAACTCCTCAGGGCAGTATCTGTCCCTCCCTATACACTGGTGCAGTGTCTAGTACTCCTTAATTTGCCACATAACAGTACTGAGTTCTAAGGGTCAGATATTTAACTACGTAGATGCCTAAGGCCACAGATAGGCACTTAGCTGGTTTGAAAATCCCACTAGGTGCCTAACGCCCACTGATTTCAGTGGGAGCTAGGCACGCTTAAGTGATAATTTACATCTTTAGCTGCTATGTACCTTTAAAAATCTGGTCCATAGTGCTTAGATATTCCAGTGGTGGGTGACACAGAAGCCCCAGTATAGACAGAGAGGTAAGATACATTTATAAAGAAGGCCTCACCTGCAACATTTAAAGGCCCAGATCTAGGGTTTTGGCCTTTTCTAGCATTAAGTTCCCAGTGTGTATGTGGGGGCTGCTCTGGGATATAACACAGACTTGCTAATAGAATACCAGAGGTTGGCATGGAATTTACATAGGGGCAATTGATTTTCTCCTAAGAACTGAGTTATCTGTTTCTTTTTATGACCAGCAGGACTGGGCATTTGCAGGATATATGCATATTTGTATTTCAAAGTCCACATGCCAGAGAGGTGGCAGATACTTCAATACTTTGCATTCTTGTCTCATCTCATTGTTATAATGTTGCCTCCGCTACATTAATTTCTCATTTCAGTTTAGGAAAACAAACCAAAGCAATGATACATTTGCTGAAGTACAATGTTTAATTTCCAAACTCCTTCTGGAATGGGTGAATGCGGCAGGCTGGCAGACAGTCTCCTTTTGCTTATATAACAGTTTTTACCTCGGCAAACTGGGCAGCACGACTCAGGAACATAAACCCGGAAAGAGCATGTTAATTTAGGACACGTCTTCAGGCCACAGTACACGTTCCCTTCCTGCCATTAAAAAGAGAGAAAACTGAGAAGTGATCTCTGGTACTATGCATTTACATTTATACAGATAATTTGAATCTGGCTCTGTCCCACTCTGGCATCTAGAAACAGGAGTTTTGTATTGAAGAGTATTCCTTAACTGTCTTTCTAAAAAAAACCAACTCCCCCCCGCCCTGCCTCCTAAAACCCACTAACAAAACGTTCCATACAGAATATAGTGCACAGGAAATGTGCCAAACATACCAGCAGGCTCATATCACTCACCAATCCACAAAAGACGTACAATGTGGGCTTTATTGTAATGCAAGCTCCGCAATCACTGCCCCACTAATGTATTTCAATCTTGACCTGGAGCGACTGCATTCAGTGACCCAGCAGTCTGGTCTCCAAGTCCATTGAGTACTTGGCTTGTTGGGCCAACCGTTGTCGAGAGGGCCCCTTACTGCAAAATGTGGTGGTGACCTGACCAATAAAGGCCCAAATGTGGCCAGGATTTGTCCAGGAAGAGGTGGATAGACTTGAAGTATCATTTCAGTTTTCAGAGTGGCTCTGAACAGACTTTAGATGGTGACAACTATTGGTCACTGCACAAATGGGCTGGATTAGAACTGACGATCTAGCGGGTTATAGTTCTACGGTCCTATGAGCCATTCCGCTTGTGGAAATCTTCACTGAGCTCAAAATAATTCTGGCCTCTTCCAGAGAGCCACAGTGGAACTTTCCCATATCAGGCTGACATACAACTATAGATGCTCCCAGTAGCAATATTCTACCTGCCACCGAACTACTTGAAGCATGTGGCATGTCGGCTCATGTGTATTCACAACAGGTAGATTTCATCTACTGGGTTGGAGCAGGAGACAGAATGGCATTTACCAAATGCTGCATATTGGCTTTTGCATGTCACTGCTTGCTACTGACTTCCAGCCTCCACTGCTGATGTACTGTTGTATATTAGTTCAGGTTCAATGAGCTAGTCTCCTCTGAGAGTGAATCTAGCATACAGCAGGGTTCAATGACGTTATTACTTACCGAACAGCTGCATTGAGCACACTGGTTGGGCTGCCTGTTCTGAAAGAGCCCTTCTGCCACAAACATTTCCCCATGGCGATAGGTGGTGCCATTGTATTCACAGGACTTCCCAGTGATTTTACTGCTTACAGAGAAAAGTGAATCCTCTGGAACAAATGAGAAAACGTCATAAAAATACTTTACTAGTAGCTTACTCGTGGGTGTAAACATCTGGGGACTTTGGAGGCTAACTTGCCTTAATAAAGGAAACACTGAGTATGGAACATCATTTATGCTGCAGCCCTTTAATAGCTGCCAGATAATTTGATATAAAAACCTTTCCAGCATTCTGATGTCATCAAAGAATATACGTTTTAACTGAAGGAGCAAGACTTTTTAGATGACAGGCATTGGATTTAAACTCTGATAATTAGAGCCCCCATGAGAGTGTTGATTTGGTATGCTGGCACCAATAATCTTTTTAATGTGGAGGAAATTTAGTAAATTTACTAAATTTGGGAACTTACTGTGCACACAAAACTCAACATTTTAGGGTCTGGTGTGTTAAGAGACAAAGGTAGTTGGAGGAGGAGAAGGTATGTTAGCCAAAGCAGTAGAGGATTTAGTCCTCCTCAATGACCCTTTGTATGTCATGTACACCGAGTATCTGTTTAGGAGGTGTGTTTATTTGCATTTCCAATCTGTGAAAGGCCACAGCTTGCATTTTATTTCAGCTCCCTAAATTGCTTCCCGTGATAATAGGAGCAAATGTAAAAGCAAAAAGAAAGGGCATGGCTGAAACGTGGTGTGGCAGAGAAGAGGGTAATTAAGCCACTTGCTGCCTCAGCCACTCCTAACCCAGCAGGATCCCGCACTGCAAGCAAGGAAGCCATATCTGAAGGCGCTGATTAATTAGAGCACACCAGAGCCATGCCTAATGAGCCAAGGGATTACAACTGTTTCCCTAGCTGGGAGGGTGGAGTTCGGGATGTACATAACCCCAGCCAGGAAGAAACAAAGAGAGAGGCATGGCCAGGGAGGAGGGCCGAATCCCTGCACTTTAGTTGCCTCCTGGCCAAGGACGAGTGAGCAGTCCAAGTGTGTCTGATTTGGGAGTGGAGCATGAGTGATTGCGCAGGGCAAAGCCTGCGAGTCTATTTGTTTTGGAGGTGGAAACTGCTGAGAGGACCCAGAAATGGGAGGGGAAGGGGGGGGCATGTCAATCCACTACATGTGGATACTGGTTCCCATGCAACCCTCCAATCTTTCTATTCACTGATCTTTCAATATGCTCATGTTTTATGTCCTTGATGTGCTTTAAGGTGAATGACATATGATTATGTGGAAACGTCTGTCAGCAGTATTCAACAAAGCGGGAGCAGAATTTTCATTTGTCCATATTCTGGTACCTATTATTAATATACATCAGGCCTGAAAGTAAATCAGGTCTCCTTCCAAAACCTGCTGCTGCTAGAGTTTCTGTCTTGGTGGCTGTTGATCAGCACTGGCTTCTGTTTCTACTCTGGAAGATGATTTTGCCTCCAGCTATTTGGACCATCTTGGACTGGTACAGCATCATTTCCAGTCTCTGGAGCCAAGAAATAAAACTCAGCTTTCTACCATAAGAGAGAACTGCAAGCATAGGAAATAACCAGGTTCTGTACATGTCCAGATCACAGAAAAGGGGATCCTGCTAAATAAAACATGGAAAACAGGCTCTGAGTTGTCAATCATCACTAGCTTGCTAAGATACTATAAGGAAGACAAGAAGGTTAAGGTATTGTTAAGGTGTGTTCTGGAGGAGCAAGATCCATGCTCCAATTAGACACAATCCTTGATATTCATAAGAATACTAATTCAGGCCAAAATTCGGCTGGTGTCGCACTGTACCAGAAAAAACAGAGCTAGCAGGACTGCAGTCAAAAGAAGACTATTGGTGACTCTGCCTCTTCCAAAAAGTAGTTCAGGGCCCCTTGCAACTGATCTTGTGGTGAGCATAAAAGTACAGCTCAAGGCTTGCGGGGGATGAAGCCACATGTTTGTGGCATGTGCAGTTTTCTACGGGTAATGGTAACAGCGCCGGCATTTAGCGCTCCATGCAGCTTGTAACATCAGTGGAATTTGAAGAGAACTGGGCATAGAGCTGGCCCTAGGTAAGCTGTAAGTCAGGTGTTCATGCTGCCTCTGCAGCATATTATTGTATTATATTATTGTGTCCCTCTGGGAAACTGTTTTCTAGGCATCTGCCCATAGCCTGCAGTTTGCAAAAACCAAGGCATGCATGAGCTCCCTGTAACATTTCAGAATGTGTCTGAGTGTTGGAGGCAGTAAGTAAATTCTACCGCAGACACCTGAGATCCAGTAAGCAATATTTCTAAATAAACTCACCATCAGCCAGCCAAACCATTGTTATGGTCCTTTTATCATGAATTGGGGTGTGGGAGTGGGATTGGAAGGGACTGTACAAGACTTTATCAGGTAGTTTCTTCTTCTGGAAGATTCTCTTATGCACAGGGCTACAGAATTGTTGAGGAGTCCCTGCAGTATCTCTGGGCCACAGCAGAAGAAGGAAATTACTGTGCAACTGACAAACCTGCAACTGTATTGCATCACTAGTGAGTCCAGAGACCCAAATGCAGACTGAAAAGCTACAGTAGCTGCCTTTGCAGCTGAGGAAAGTAGAGAGGTCAGAGGAGAGGGAGACCCAGCATTCAAACAGGAAGCTAAGACCCCATATAATCTGGATCCTGTCCTCATTTTCCAACATCATCGACTTGGCTTTTATCTGGAAACCAGTCCACAGCCAATGCTGCTTCTCGGCTAATTAAAACGATTAAATGTCTCTGACTGATGTACAAAGTATGAAAGGGCAAGGCAGGGCAGGGACAGAAGAGAAGGTTGTGGAGTAATGGGATGGAGGACTTCTCTCTGCAGTAGCTCAAGACTACAACTCCAGTTTGGTTCCTCTGTTCTCTATTCCCTGCTCAGAATGAAGACTTCTGTTATTTCCATACTGCTCAGCATTAGCCTCTCTTCTGTCTATTAGAGCTGAAGCAACGAGGACAAGAAACGATGTGACATCATCATTTCATGACTACATGGGATGGGCCTCTCCACTCAGCACAAAACTGGCAGAGGGATAGTGGCATCTTGGTGTCCAGCTCTTAATTGTACTTCAGTTGGGAATTGAATTATTTGCTCCAGGAAGATCTTTACAAAATCAAGAGACAGTTCCTTGTCCAACTCTCCAGTACATTTGCAAGTGCATGAATGTTCTTTTCCAAATGAAACTACCAGATATACTTCTCAGCCATACATCCCAATTCCTTGAGTAGATCATTTTGAGTAGATCCCAATTCCTTGAGTAGATCATCCTATATTTCTCCTTAGATAAACCGAAGAAGTTAGGCCTGTAACAGAGAAGCCATAAAGCACACTTCTTCATGTGCCTATAAAAGCCTGTTAGGATTTATGAGACAGGGTGAAGTTTTCCCCTGCTTTGAGGGTTTAAGGGGAGAATATGACTGTATATCTATGGCTCTGATCATGCAAATCCATATGCATATGCTTATCTTTTAGCATGGGAAGCCCTACTCACCTCAATGGGACTATTCAGGTGCTTTAGGTTAAGCTTGGGAATGAGGGTTTGCAGTATCAAACAGTGTTATGATTGCAGCAAAAGATATAGAACTAAATGTTGAAGAATTATGAGAGTATATTTGTTCTTCTACAAAAACAGCATCTGCTTAGAATAGTAAGGAGGCTTTGTTTATACTGTAAGTCTATATATAACTTCTGCCTAGTACAATATTTCTCTCTTTCTCCCCCTCTTTGCATGCCCCTCCCCCCCATGTGTGATTGCCCTTCTGGAAATAGAAAATGCCTTCTCATTCTTTTTCTATGTGATCTTTAAATCATGCCTAATTAAAGGACTTCAGAATCCTTCATTATATCTTATTCTCCTGAAGAATGTGAACTTACATTGATTATGGCTAATTTTAGTAAGTGCTCAGTATGAATTTGGCATTAATGTTGATATCAGTACATATTATTCCATACCTCAGTTGAGATGTGTTAAAATTGGATTAGATTAATTAGCTGCAGATCTACAGTACTGCATAGAGCCCGTATTTGTGAACCCTGTTTCCGATAAAGGATTGCTCTCAAAGCTTTGCATGGCATTTAATGGTGTTGGATAACTTTGTTGTAATTAACTGCCTATGGAAAGTACCAAGTAAACCATCTGTGTAAATACTCTTAATGAAATAGGTTTGTTCTGAACTCTCCTTTTTTGGTTTCTATAGTACCAGGGAAGGGGAAGGGAAGCGTGAAGGTAAAATGTTTATAGCATCAATGGAAAGGAAGTGACCTCGGTTCTAGGGGCCTGGTCCTACATTACTGAAGTCAATGCAAAATGCATGATTTTGTCTGTGACTTGAGTGGGATCAGTTTCAGCCCCTTACTTAGCTATATTGCCAATATTTATCTGTTGGCAATTGCATTAGATAATGCCAAGAGGATAATATGTGTGACTAGGCTTAGCTGTCTAATATGGAAATGAACTTATCTTGTATGCTGCTTAAAAGACTGCACCTACCTATAAGACTCTTCTCTGGTTTAGAAACAGGTGACTGAATGCACTGCCATATCAAAATATTCTGTTAGCCTCTTTTTTTAAAAGAGAAAACTCAGACTTCCACCAAAATAAACTTGAGTTCACAAGTAGAAGTGTTTTCCTTCTGCAACCTTTGAATTTCAGTCATTACTAATCTAGGTGGCACATTATATACCAAAATGCCCTATACACTGGGCATAACATTCTGGACCATTGAAATCGAGCAAAACCCCATTTGATTTCAATGGAGCAAGATTTCATCCTAGATTCTTATCATGTCTACAATATATTCTGTAGGGAATGGCATTCAAGCTTTACATAAATACAAATCCAATGTCATGGGTGTGAAAGTTCAACCCATTTAGATTCATATGACACTGTGAAAACCCAAAGCGAAAAATAAATACAAAGGGTTGTCTCCTCTCTTCCACTTCTACAAACAGAGGGAACCTAAGCAGAATGGTCAGTCCCATGGAAAGTCTTTGCTTCCATGTTAATGTCCCAAACCTATGAAGCATTTCCTGGAAAATGCTAGGAGACTCAATGGAGCTTTAGACCCAATCATTTCACTGTCAGCCACATCTTTACTTTGAGACAGCTTTTGGAGACTATGGCTGAATTTAATAAGCTTTCCATCAGGCCTTTAATTTAGTGCATCAGTCAATTTGTGGGATCTGATGTGATGACTGGTGTCCCTGGGAAGATAGTGTCATTGACAGAAGAGCTTTAGAATGAAATGAAAGCTGTTTTCGAGTCAGTTTCAGATACACATATTGTGTTCAATATTGTCATTGATTGGTTGACAGATAAACATGAGGCGGCAGCTGTTGTTGGCATTGAGCTGACACCATTCTGCTCTGAGATCTCAAATATGCCAATGACATTGTCTTGTTGTCTCAGTTTGGTGAACTGGTACAGCAGATGGCCAGTCTGGTTGGGCAAGAAGCAACATCTAGTGGTTTGGTTATTGATCCACATAAAATTAAGTCCCTGATTATTGTTATCAAGCAGCCTCTAAATCCAGATTACAACCAACTCAATATGGGACATCAAGCAAGTGGCAGTTGTCAAATACTTGGGCAGCATCACAGAATGCGTCAGGGGAGCTCAGTATTTGTGGACAATTGTTCAGCAGCAACAGCTGCCATGTTTTAGGGACACTGTGTCATCAAGCTCATCACAAAGATGTGGCTCTATAGAAACTTTGTTGAACTAATGTTATTGTATGGAAGTGAAACATGGGCAGAATGGAAGGCTGAAGAACACCACAATGACATTTTTTATTCTTGTTTTTTTTTTTTGTCAGTTGCTCCATATAAGGCGATGAGACAAGTTCAGAAATGAGAATATTCAAAACTGAAACCATCAATGGCTTCTTCCATCATCCCTGGATTGGTTTTGGCAGCTTTTTTTGGTGTGGACATGTTGTTAGAATGGAAGTGTAATGAACTCTGAAGCATGTAGACCATGGAGTGTTACACAAGCGGCAATGGTGTGCTCTCCAAAAGCCTTGGGGACACAATACGATTGCTAGTGATAGACAAACTGAATATCAAACCAGACCACTGTAAGGAGCTAGTTAGAGCACCCAGTGAGCAAGGAGGTTGCATCTCTTTGGGATTTACCCTGATGATTATGATGCTAGATTGTAGAACATGGCTCAGAAAATGATAGCCTTTCCGAGGACTCAGGACTCTGCATTCACTTGGTTTCATTGGCTGAGTCTCTAGCAACAGTACTATCACTTCTACTCCTGCTCAAAGCTGTTTGCGGGAGGGAAAAATAAGGGTATGTTCTGGCCACCTCAGCATGAGCATGTTGCACTGGGCATGAGCATCAAGGGGGCAGGAAAACATGGCTCCCAAAGTCCAAGGGAAGTGGAGAACCTAGCACTGCTGTCCACACTGAGCACTGCAGAATAGGAGTGTCTAGGTCTATGTGCACGGACAGGAGCTGGCGTGAGGGACAATGCATGCTGTGCCTTTTCTGCAGGTGGGCTATGGCTGCCAGCAGACAACCCCCTTCAGTGCCCATGGAGGGATCTTCCATGCCCATCTCTCACAACGGCTGGATGCTTCTCACTGCTGCTCACTCAGCTTGTGCACCTTCCTACCCTTCAGCTAACACAGCTTTGGGTCTGGATGATTGAGCTGAGCCCAAAGAACAGGAAGAAGCACCATTGTCTTTCAGTCCATGATTCTCTCCTGAGCACTGATTCATTAGGCAAGACGGAGGCTAAGCTCATTGACTAGTGCGAGAGCAAATGTGATCACCACCACGGTGCCAAAGTGTAAGTGACACTCATGTTTTATATGACCGAAGAGGTATTAATGGGCCATTCTACCTCACATGGTCCTTTACCACCTCTTCTAACCACTGTTGCTAAGCAATCGATTCCCTCTTGGCCTTAGTTGGGATGCTCAAAGTAACGTTCCCAAAACCGAAGAAGAGCTCTGTGTGACTTGAAAGCTATGTTGGTCCAATAAAAGATATTACCTCGGCCATCTTATCACTCATGTTATAGTCAGCTTAGCATCAGAGCTAAATCCTCCTTCTTCACCCTCCCATGGGATTATAGGAACCAGAGATGAGGAAGATCAATTGTGTTTTGCTAATGAAACACAGTACCTGGTTTAGGTTTAAATAACACTTGTGAGATGAGACCTATCGGGTATTTTTACAGAGGGTAGAGTTAATTGGTTTTGTCTCTAACATTCTTTGCTTAAGTTCCTCTCTTTCCTCCTTTTAATACCCCTGGGTACTATTAGTTTCACAGCACATATAGAAGTTACAGAAAAGCATCAAATACTCAGGCTGGACGGTTGCACTGTAACACTACTCTGTATCTTAGAATTCAGAACAATAGCACACAAGAATCCAAAAGTACATAGAGAGAAAACAGGCTGCTCCCTCAAACTAAGAGGCATAAATCACCCCACCTTACTGCAGACTGATGCTCCCAGATGCTTCACTACAGCGATCCATAGGCTGGTGGCAGGACCAGGAAACACCCCACTCTTAAAACAATTGCCTGAAATTCCAACACAGTCCTCAATATGCCACAGGGACCACCTGGCACAAATTTATCCCCATGAGGCCTGATCCAAAATCCATTAAAATTGAGATTGTGCCCATAGTCCGACTTTTATTTGTTGTTGAAGAAAGGCTGTTTTCCCTGTCAATTTTGGAATACATTTTTCTATTTTATTCATTAGCATTTGTGAGGGGGCGTGTGCATATTAACGGTATCCTTTTTCACAAAGTCAGTGGGGATCTATGCAGTGACTGCAATGGGCTTTGGATCAGTCTGTATGGAGACAGGCTTTCCCTGTTGTTCTTCTATCAAAGTCTAAGCTTATAAATCTAAAATATAAATTAAATACAAACAATTTGGTGCAGGGTCTAGGGGTTTTCAAAAGTAATTTGTCCTGCTTTCGAGAAGTGGTTGAGGGTGACAAATAAATCGGAATTGAAAAGCTATCCGCTATCAAACAGCTGTGTACACAAACACTAACAAAATCCATATGAGCCGCTCTGAGATGCAGGTGTCAAAGATACTAAATCACAAAACACCTTATGGTAAAGTAACTTCAATGAGTAGGTTAAACTCAGAAGGAAAAAGGCAATTCAAAGATAAGGGGAAAACTTGGTTTTTAATACAACCAGTCCTTAGCATGTCCACCTCTTAAAGGGACCAGCAATGTCTTACCAAAGTAGCATGAGTTTCCATACAGAGCTGAGTTAAAGAAGCTGTTTCAATTTAAATACTCAAGGATTTTTTTTAAGCTTTCTTGGGTTAAAGTCAGACTGTGTTGGTTTAATACATTTTTGTGAGGTTTAATTTCCTGTATTTTCTTTTACGGTGGCATTAAAAATAACCCAACAAAAGTCTGAGGAAACTATTTAAAACCCCCCAACTTTCTATGCAGCTACATTTTAGTTCATGTTCTAGGGCTGAACCACTGTACACATCTTTTCCCCAGTCTTCCAGGGCAGCAAACTGCATGGAGTCTTGATGCATTTTGAACTGTACTTCCAATGTCTCTGAAGCTCTGCCAAATCTGTCTTTCACCAGATACCTTTGAAAAATTCTCAATAAGATATCATGCCAGTCCAACCTCTTAGTCTGTGTATACAAATATGGGTTTATTTCAAGGCATGTTAGCTGATTTTCAAATAGACTTTTTTTTTAAAATGACCAAAAGAAACTGGATGTGATGATTCCACCTGATGAGAATAGCTAAAAGTGCTAATAAATCTAGTATTATAGGTGAGCTGCAAAGCAACATTGAGCATTGAGTTGAAACCTGGGTATCAGGAAGTATTAGAAACCTCCCAGGACAACCTATTCTCATTATGTTTCCAGCTCAGATTTGGGGACCAAGAAGTTCAGATAAGCTTACTCTGAACTTTGGGTACTTACCGGAATGAAACCTTCCAGAATTTGGAGGTTCACGTGTTGCTGGAATGGTAATGAGTAAATGAGCAATACCAGGAAGGCTGTCATTGACATTGTAATGTCAGACAACAGAGTCCTGTGGCACTTTTAAAGACTAACAGATTTATTTATCGCATGAGCTTTCGTGGGAGAAAATCCCACTTCGTCAGA